>JARFIX010000227.1:0-150346 GCA_036346125.1 Lycocerus yunnanus
ATACTTCAATTTGAAGTTGTGAATTTGAAATTCTCAAATAAACAATTTAGAATTAATAATTACAAATTGTTAACATTACTTCAATTTGAAGTTGTGAATTTGATATTCTCTAATAAACAATTTAGAATTGATAATTACAAATTGTTAACTATACTTTAAATTGAAGTTGTGAATTTGAAATTTATAAATAAACAATTTAGAATTAATAATTTCAAATTATTAACTATACTTCAATTTGAAGTTGTGAATTAGAAATTCTCAAATAAACAATTTAGAACTGATAATTACAAATTGTTAACTATACTTCAAATTGAAGTTGTGAATTTGAAATTCTCAAATAAACAATTTAGAATTAGTAATTACAAATTGTTAACTATACTTCAATTTGAAGTTGTGAATTTGAAATTCTCAAATAAACAATTTAGAATTAATAATTACAAATTGTTAACTATACTTCAATTTAAAGTTGTGAATTTGAAATTCTCTAATAAACAATTTAGAACTGATAATTACAAATTGTTAACTATACTTCAATTTGATGTTGTGAATTTGATATTCTCAAATAAACAATTTAGAATTAATAATTACAAATTGTTAACTATTCTTCAATTTGAAGTTGTGAATTTGAAATTCTCAAATAAACAATTTAGAACTGAAAATTACAAATTGTTAACTATACTTTAATTTGAAGTTGTGAATTTGAAATTCTCAAATAAACAATTTAGAATTAAGAATTACAAATTATTAACTATACTTCAATTTGAAGTTGTGAATTTGAAATTCTCAAATAAACAATTTAGATATAATAATTACAAATTGTTAACTATACTTCAATTTGAAGTTGTGAACTTGAAATTCTCAAACAAACAATTTAGAATTAAGAATTACAAATTGTTAACTATACTTCAATTTGAAGTTGTGAATTTGAAATTCTCAAATAAACAATTTAGAATTAATAATTACAAATTGTTAACTATACTTCAATTTGAAGTTGTGAATTTGAAATTCTCAAATAAACAATTTAGAACTAATAATTTCAAGTTATTAACTATACTTCAATTTGAAGTTGTGAATTTGATATTCGCAAATAAACAATTTAGAATTAATAATTACAAATTGTTAACTATTCTTCAATTTGAAGTTGTGAATTTGAAATTCTTAAATAAACAATTTAGAACTGATAATTTCAAGTTATTAACTATACTTCAATTTGAAGTTGTGAATTTGATATTCGCAAATAAACAATTTAGAATTAATAATTACAAATTGTTAACTATTCTTCAATTTGAAGTTGTGAATTTGAAATTCTCAAATAAACAATTTAGAACTGATAATTACAAATTGTTAACTATACTTTAATTTAAAGTTGTGAACTTGAAATTCTCAAACAAACAATTTAGAATTAAGAATTACAAATTGTTAACTATACTTCAATTTGAAGTTGTGAATTTGAAATTCTCAAATAAACAATTTAAAATTAATAATTACAAATTGTTAACTATACTTCAATTTGAAGTTGTGAATTTGAAATTCTTAAATAAACAATTTAGAACTGATAATTTCAAATTATTAACTATACTTCAATTTGAAGTTGTGAATTTAAAATTCTCAAATAAATAATTTAGAATTAATAATTTCAAATTGTTAGCTATACTTCAATTAGAAGTTGAGAATATAAAATTCTCAAATAAACAATTTAGAATTAATAATTTCAAATTATTAACTATACTTCAATTTGAAATGTGAATTTTAAATTCTCAAATAAACAATTTAGAATTAATAATTACAAATTGTTAGCTATACTTCAATTTGAAGTTGTGAATTTGAAATTCTCAAATAAACAATTTAGAATTAATAATTTCAAATTATTAACTATACTTCAATTTGAAATGTGAATTTTAAATTCTCAAATAAACAATTTAGAATTAATAATTACAAATTGTTAGCTATACTTCAATTTGAAGTTGAGAATATGAAATTCTCAAATAAACAATTTAGAATTAATAATTTCAAATTATTAACTATACTTTAATTTGAAGTTGTGAATTTGAAATTCTCAAATAAACAATTTAGAATTAATAATTACAAATTGTTAACTATACTTCAATTTGAAGTTGTAAATTTGAAATTCTCAAATAAACAATTTAGAATTAGTAATTTCAAGTTATTAACTATACTTCAATTTAAAGTTTGAATTTGAAATTCTCAAATAAACAATTTAGAACTGATAATTACAAATTATTAACTATACTTTAATTTGAAGTTGTAGATTTGAAATTCTCAAATAAACAATTTAGAATTAATAATTACAAATTGTTAACTATACTTCAATTTGAAGTTGTGAATTTGAAATTCTCAAATAAACAATTTAGAATTTGTAATTTCAAGGTATTAACTATACTAATTTGAAGTTTGAATTTGAAATTCTCAAAGAAACAATTTAGAATTAATAATTTCAAATTATTATTAATTCAAATTTTTAAAATTATAAGGTTAAATGAACAATAAAACGAAACATTATTTGTAAGCTTTCAGCAATGGTTACTGCTGTCATCAGACATTTAATAATAATTGTGCAATTACATGGAAACGAATATAACGTATTGTCATTTGAGACGATTTCTTGATCCATAAAATATGAAAGATATTTTATGGATCAAACAAAGATCCAACAAACAACTTACAGATAAAGAATAACCAAATAATATCTGATTGGGAAAACATAATTACATAAACAAAACAACTTCAATAATGCTTAAAATAAACAGTGCTATTCCACCGAGAATATATGGATTACCAAAATTCATAAAAAGAAATACCTCTGCGACCTATTGTAGCTAGCATCAAATCACCAACTTACAAACTATCAAAATTTCTTTCAAGAATTATTTCAAATATCTTGGGCAAGAATGAATATTATACTAAAGATTCGTGGACATTTATAGAAGATGTGAAGAATTTTACAATACCTAATGATTATGTACTGATCTCACTAGATGTAAAGTCATTATTTACCAACATACCAATTGACTTAGCAATTAATGCAGTAAAGAAAGATGGGATGACATCAAAATTACACCAGCATTCCCAAAGGAAAATTTCTAATTGCTCTAAAATTATGCCTAGAAACTACTTACTTCCAATATAATGGGAACCTTTACAAACAAATTTTTGGCACTGCTATGGGAAGTCCGATTTCAGCTACAATTTCCAATTTGGTCATGGAAATTTTAGAAGAAGACCGAATTTCATCACTCCTTTTCAACTACCTTTTACAAACGGTACGTCGATGATATTATCACTGCTATTCCAAAAACTACGAAGATTTTATTATCGAACATTTTAATGGTTTCCATCCTCGCCTACAATTCACTATCGAAAAGAAGAACTTAACAAAATAACATTTCTTGACATCCAACTGATTCGCGAAGGTACTTCCTTGAAATATAAATGGACTCAAAACCAACGTGGTCAGGAAGATATTTAAACTACAATTCCTATCACCATAAAAGTCAACTAATAGGAACAGCTATAGGATTAGTCGATAGGTCCTTAAAATTAACTCACGGCGATTACAGAAAAGGTACTTTAAAAACAGTGAAAGAAACGTTAAACAAGAACGGATATCCTATGTTATTAATAAATAAAATCATAAAAGATCGTGTAAACAAATTGTATAATGGAAGTATGTGCAATAAAGGTCCAACTGCTAGCTATACAGTTATGCCATACGTTCGAGGACTAAGTGAAAAGATAAAAAAAGTTTTAAAACCTCACAACATTAATATGACGTTCAAATCAACTAATAACATTGGACAACTTTATGCCAAACTAAAAGACCCTGTACCGCAAGAAAAGAAGTCAGATCTGATATACAAAGTGGAATGCCAGAATTGTAATCTTGTATATATTGGCCAAACTAACCAATGGCTCCATAAACGAATGAGTGGACATGTTTCAAGTATTCGATGTAATAAACCGGAATCCACTGCGATTGCCAAACATATTTTAATTGATGGACACAATGCTGCCTTTTCTAATGCCACAATAATCAAATCAGTCACCAATTACAAAGATCGACTTCTTCACGAAATGATTTGCATCAAGAGGGAAAAAAATGCGATGAACAGAAAAACCGACATTGAAGGTTTAAGTAATGTCTACAGCCATCTACTCATCTAGGCTACAAATAACGTATTGGGGTTAAGTTTTTCCTATTTAATGAGTTCTTATGTAGGTTGTTCCTTAACCCGCGATTATCTTTCATATTTTATGGATCAAGAAATCGTCTCAAATGACAATACGTTATATTCGTTTCCATGTAATTGCACAATTATTATTAAATGTCTGATGACAGCAGTAACCATTGCTGAAAGCTTACAAATAATGTTTCGTTTTATTGTTCATTTAACCTTATAATTTTAAAAAATTTGAATTAATATTAATTTCAAAGGTTAATAATATAAATAATTTCAAATAAATAATATAGAATTAGTAATTTCAAATTATTAACTATACTTTAATTTGAAGTTGTGAATTTGAAATTCTCAAATAAACAATTTAGAATTAATAATTACAAATTGTTAATTATACTTCAATTTGAAGTTGTGAATTTGAAATTCTGAAAAAAACAATTTAGAATTAATAATTACAAATTGTTAACTGTACTTCAATTTGAAGTTGTGAATTTGAAATTATCAAATAAACAATTTAGAATTAATAATTACAAATTGTTAACTATACCTCAATTTGAAGTTGTGAATTTGAAATTCTCAAATAAATAATTTAAAATGAATAATTTCAAGTTATTAACTATACTTCAATTTGAAGTTGTGAATTTGAAATTTTCAAATAAACAATTTAGAATTAATAATTTCAAATTATTAACTATACTTCAATTTAAAGTTGTGAATTTGAAATTCTCAAATAAACAACTTAGAATTAATAATTTCAAATTATTAACTATACTTCAATTTGAAGTTGTGAATTTGAAATTCTCAAATAAACAATTTAGAACTGATAATTTCAAATTATTAACTATACTTCAATTTGAAATGTGAATTTTAAATTCTCAAATAAACAATTTAGAATTAATAATTACAAATTGTTAGCTATACTTTAATTAGAAGTTGAGAATATGAAATTCTCAAATAAACAATTTAGAATTAATAATTACAAATTGTTAACTATACTTCAATTTGAAGTTGTGAATTTGAAATTCTCAAATAAACAATTTAGAATTAATAATTTCAAATTATTAACTATACTTCAATTTGAAATGTGAATTTTAAATTCTCAAATAAACAATTTAGAATTAATAATTACAAATTGTTAGCTATACTTCAATTTGAAGTTGAGAATATGAAATTCTCAAATAAACAATTTAGAATTATTAATTTCAAATTATTAACTATACTTTAATTTGAAGTTGTGAATTTGAAATTCTCAAATAAACAATTTAGAATTAATAATTACAAATTGTTAACTATACTTCAATTTGAAGTTGTAAATTTGAAATTCTCAAATAAACAATTTAGAATTAGTAATTTCAAGTTATTAACTATACTTCAATTTGAAGTTTGAATTTGAAATTCTCAAATAAACAATTTAGAACTGATAATTACAAATTGTTAACTATACTTTAATTTGAAGTTGTGAATTTGAAATTCTCAAATAAACAATTTAGAATTAATAATTACAAATTCTTAACTATACTTCAACTTGAAGTTGTGAATTTGAAATTCACAAATAAACAATTTAGAATTAATAATTTCAAGTTATTCACTATATTTCAATTTGAAGTTGTGAATTTAAAATTCTCAAATAAACAATTTAGAATTAACAATTACAAATTGTTAACTATACTTTAATTTGAAGTTGAGAATATGAAATTCTAAAATAAACAATTTAGAATTAATAATTTCAAATTATTAACTATACTTCAATTTGAAGTAGTGAATTTAAAATTCTCAAATAAATAATTTAGAATTAATTATTTCAAATTATTAACTATACTTTAATTTGAAGTTGTGAATTTGAAATTCTCAAATAAACAATTTAGAATTAATAATTACAAATTGTTAACTATACTTCAATTTGAAGTTGTGAATTTGAAATTCTCAAATAAACAATTTAGAATTAGTAATTTCAAGTTATTAACTATACTTCAATTTGAAGTTTGAATTTGAAATTCTCAAATAAACAATTTAGAATTAATAATTACAAATTGTTAACTATACTTCAATTTGAAGTTGTGAATTTGAAATTCTCAAATAAACAATTTAGAAGTAATAATTTCAAGTTATTAACTATACTTCAATTTGAAGTTTGAATTTGAAATTCTCAAATAATCAATTTAGAATTAATAATTTCAAATTATTAACTATACTTCAATTTGAAGTAGTGAATTTAAAATTCTCAAATAAATAATTTAGAATTAATAATTACAAATTATTAACTATACTTCAATTTGAATTGTGAATTTGAAATTCTCAAATAAACAATTTAGAATTAATAATTACAAATTGTTAAACTATACTTCAATTTGAAGTTGATAATATGAAATTCTCAAATAAACAATTTAGAATTAATAATACAAATTGTTAACTATACTTCAATTTGAAGTTGGAATTTCAAATTCTCATATAAACAATTTAGAATTAATAATTTCAAATTATTAACTATACTTCAATTTGAAGTTCTGAATTTGAAATTCTCAAATAAACAATTTAGAATTAATAATTACAAATTGTTAACTATACTTCAATTTGAAGTTGTGAATTTGATATTCTCAAATAAACAATTTATAATTAATAATTACAAATTGTTAACTATACTTCAATTTGAAGTTGTGAATTTGAAACTCTCAAATAAACAATTTAGAACTGATAATTACAAATTGTTAACTATACTTCAATTTGAAGTTGTGAATTTGAAATTCTCAAATAAACAATTTAGAATTAATAATTACAAATTGTTAACTATACTTCAATTTGAAGTTGTGAATTTGAAATTCTCAAATAAACAATTTAGAATTAATAATTACAAATTGTTAGCTATACTTCAATTTGAAGTTGATAATATGAAATTCTCAAATAAACAATTTAGAATTAATAATTTCAAATTATTAACTAAACTTTAATTTGAAGTTGTGAATTAGAAATTCTCAAATAAACAATTTAGAATTAATAATTTCAAGTTATTAACTATACTTCAATTTGAAGTTGTGAATTTGAAATTCTCAAATAAACAATTTAGGATTAATAATTACAAATTGTTAGCTATACTTCAATTTGAAGTTGAGAATATGAAATTCTAAAATAAACAATTTAGAATTAATAATTACAAATTGTTAACTATACTTCAATTTGAAGTTGTGAATTTGAAATTCTCAAATAAACAATTTAGAATTAATAATTACAAATTGTTAACTATACTTCAATTTGAAGTTGTGAATTTGAAATACTCAAATCAACAGTTTAGAACTGATAATTACAAATTGTTAACTATACTTCAATTTGAAGTTGTGAATTTGAAATTCTCAAATAAACAATTTAGAATTGATAATTACAAATTGTTAACTATACTTTAATTTGAAGTTGTGAATTTGAAATTTTTAAATAAACAATTTAGAATTAATAATTTCAAATTATTAACTATACTTCAATTTGAAGTTGTGAATTTGAAATTCCCAAATAAACAAATTAGAATTAATAATTTCAAATTATTAACTATACTTCAATTTGAAGTTGTGAATTTGAAATTCTCAAATAAACAATTTAGAATTATTTAAATTTCAAATTGTTAACTACACTTCAATTTGAAGTTGTGAATTTAAAATTCTCAAATAAACAATTTAAAACTTTAATTACAAATTGTTAACTATACTTCAATTTGAAGTTGTGAATTTGAAATTCTCAAATAAACTATTTAGAACTGATAATTACAAATTGTTAACTATACTTCAATTTGAAGTTGTGAAATTTTGAAATCTCAAATAAACAATTTAGAACTGATAATTACAAATTGTTAACTATACTTTAATTTGAAGTTGTGAATTTGAAATTCTCAAATAAACAATTTAGAATTAATAATTACAAATTGTTAACTATACTTCAATTTGAAGTTGTGAATTTGAAATTCTCAATAAACAATTTAGAATTAATAATTTCAAGTTATTAACTATACTTCATTTGAAGTTGTGAATTTGAAATTCTCAACAAACAATTTAGAATTAATAATTTCAAATTATTAACTATACTTCATTTTGAAGTTGTGAATTTGAAATTCTCAACAAACAATTTAGAATTAATAATTACAAATTGTTAACTATACTTCAATTTGAAGTTGTGAATTTGAAATTCTCAACAAACAATTTAGAATTAATAATTTCAAGTTATTAACTATACTTCATTTTGAAGTTGTGAATTTGAAATTCTCAAATAAACAATTTAGAATTAATAATTTTAAATTATTAACTATACTTCAATTTGAAGTTGTGAATTTGAAATTCTCAAATAAACAATTTAGAATTAATAATTACAAATTGTTAACTATACTTCAATTTGAAGTTGTGAATTTGAAATTTTCAAATAAACAATTTAGAACTGATAATTACAAATTGTTAACTATACTTCAATTTGAAGTTGTGAATTTGAAATTCTCAAATAAACAATTTAGAATTAATAATTTCAAATTATTAAATATACTTCAATTTGAAGTTGTGAATTTGAAATTCTCAAATAAACAATTTAGAACTAATAATTACAAATTGTTAACTATACTTCAATTTGAAGTTGTGAATTTGAAATTCTCAAATAAACAATTTAGAACTAATAATTACAAATTGTTAACTATACTTCAATTTGAAGTTGTGAATTTAAAATTCTCAACTAAACAATTTAGAACTAATAATTACAAATTGTTAACTATACTTCAATTTGAAGTTGTGAATTTGAAACTCTCAAATAAACAATTTAGAATTAATAATTTCAAACTATTAACTATACTTCAATTTGAGGTTGTGAATTTGAAATTCTCAAATAAACAATTTAGAATTAATAATTACAAATTGTTAACTATACTTCAATTTGAAGTTGTGAATTTGAAACTCTCAAATAAACTATTTAGAATTAATAATTTCAAACTATTAACTATACTTCAATTTGAAGTTGTGAATATGAAATTCTCAAATAAACAATTTAGAACTGATAATTACAAATTGTTAACTATACTTCAATTTGAAGTTGTGAATTTGAAATTCTCAAATAAACTATTTAGAACTGATAATTACAAATTGTTAACTATACTTCAATTTGAAGTTGTGATTTTGAAAATCTCAAATAAACAATTTAGAACTGATAATTACAAATTGTTAACTATACTTCAATTTGAAGTTGTGAATTTGAAATTTTCGAATAAAAAATTTAGAATTAATAATTTCAAGTTATTAACTATACTTCAATTTTAAATTGTGAATTTGAAATTTTCAAATAAACAATTTAGAATTAATAATTACAAATTGTTAACTATACTTCAATTTGAAGTTGTGAATTTGAAATTCTCAAATAAACAATTTAGAATTATTAATTACAAATTGTTAACTATATTTCAATTTGAAGTTGTGAATTTGAAATTCTCAAATAAACAATTTAGAGGTAATAATTACAAATTGTTAACTATACATATATTTGAAGTTGTGAATTTAAAATTCTCAAATACACAATTTAGAATTAATAATTACAAATTGTTAACTATACTTCAATTTGAAGTTGTGAATTTGTAATTCTCAAATAAACAATTTAGAACTAATAATTACAAATTGTTAACTATACTTCAATTTGAAGTTGTGAATTTGAAATTCTCAAATAAACAATTTAGAACTAATAATTACAAATTGTTAACTATACTTCAATTTGAAGTTGTGAATTTGAAATTCTCAAATACACAATTTAGAACTGATAATTACAAATTGTTAACTATACTTCAATTTGAAGTTGTGAATTTGAAATTCTTAAATAAACAATTTAGAACTAATAATTACAAATTTTTAACTATACTTCAATTTGAAGTTGTAAATTTGAAATTCTCAAATAAACAATTTAGAACTGATAATTACAAATTGTTAACTATACCACAATTTGAAGTTGTAAATTTGAAATTCTCAAATAAACAATTTAGAATTGATAATTACAAATTGTTAACTATACTTCAATTTGAAGTTGTGAATTTAAAATTCTCAATTAAACAATTTAGAACTGATAATTACAAATTGTTAACTATACTTCAATTTAAAGTTGTGAATTTCAAAATCTCAAATAAACAATTTAGAACTGATAATTACAAATTGTTAACTATACTTTAATTTGAAGTTGTGAATTTGAAATTCTCAAATAAACAATTTAGACTTAATAATTACAAATTGTTAACTATACTTCAATTTGAAGTTGTGAATTTGAAATTTTCAAATAAACAATTTAGAACTAATAATTACAAATTGTTAACTATACTTCAATTTGAAGTTATGAATTTGAAATTCTCAAATAAACAATTTAGAATTGATAATTACAAATTGTTAACTATACTTCAATTTGAAGTTGTGAATTTAAAATTCTCAATTAAACAATTTAGAACTGATAATTACAAATTGTTAACTATACTTTAATTTGAAGTTGTGAATTTGAAATTCTCAAATAAACAATTTAGACTTAATAATTACAAATTGTTAACTATACTTCAATTTGAAGTTGTGAATTTAAAATTCTCAATTAAACAATTTAGAACTGATAATTACAAATTGTTAACTATACTTCAATTTGAAGTTGTGAATTTGAAATTCTCAAATAAACAATTTAGAATTAATAAATTCAAATTATTAAATATACTTCAATTTGAAGTTGTGAATTTGAAATTCTCAAATAAACAATTTAGAATTAATAATTTTAAATTATTAACTATACTTCAATTTGAAGTTGTGAATTTGAAGTTTTCAAATAAACAATTTAGAATTAATAATTACAAATTGTTAACTATACTTCAATTTGAAGTTGTGAATTTGAAATTTTCAAATAAACAATTTAGAACTGATAATTACAAATTGTTAACTATACTTCAATTTGAAGTTGTGAATTTGAAATTCTCAAATAAACAATTTAGAATTAATAATTTCAAATTATTAAATATACTTCAATTTGAAGTTGTGAATTTGAAATTCTCAAATAAACAATTTAGAATTAATAATTACAAATTGTTAACTATACTTCAATTTGAAGTTGTGAATTTGAAATTCTCAAATAAACAATTTAGAACTAATAATTACAAATTGTTAACTATACTTCAATTTGAAGTTGTGAATTTAAAATTCTCAACTAAACAATTTAGAACTAATAATTACAAATTGTTAACTATACTTCAATTTGAAGTTGTGAATTTGAAATTCTCAAATAAACAATTTAGAACTGATAATTACAAATTGTTAACTATACTTCAATTTGAAGTTGTGAATTTGAAACTCTCAAATAAACAATTTAGAATTAATAATTTCAAACTATTAACTATACTTCAATTTGAGGTTGTGAATTTGAAATTCTCAAATAAACAATTTAGAATTAATAATTACAAATTGTTAACTATACTTCAATTTGAAGTTGTGAATTTGAAACTCTCAAATAAACTATTTAGAATTAATAATTTCAAACTATTAACTATACTTCAATTTGAAGTTGTGAATATGAAATTCTCAAATAAACAATTTAGAACTGATAATTACAAATTGTTAACTATACTTCAATTTGAAGTTGTGAATTTGAAATTCTCAAATAAACTATTTAGAACTGATAATTACAAATTGTTAACTATACTTCAATTTGAAGTTGTGATTTTGAAAATCTCAAATAAACAATTTAGAACTGATAATTACAAATTGTTAACTATACTTCAATTTGAAGTTGTGAATTTAAAACTCTCAAATAAACTATTTAGAATTAATAATTTCAAACTATTAACTATACTTCAATTTGAAGTTGTGAATATGAAATTCTCAAATAAACAATTTAGAACTGATAATTACAAATTGTTAACTATACTTCAATTTGAAGTTGTGAATTTGAAATTCTCAAATGAACTATTTAGAACTGATAATTACAAATTGTTAACTATACTTCAATTTGAAGTTGTGATTTTGAAAATCTCAAATAAACAATTTAGAATTAATAATTACAAATTGTTAACTATACTTCAATTTGAAGTTGTGAATTTGAAATTCTCAAATAAACAATTTAGAATTAATAATTACAAATTGTTAACTATACTTCAATTTGAAGTTGTGAATTTGAAATTCTCAAATAAACAATTTAGAATTAATAATTACAAATTGTTAACTATACTTCAATTTGAAGTTGTGAATTTGAAATTTTCGAATAAAAAATTTAGAATTAATAATTTCAAGTTATTAACTATACTTCAATTTTAAATTGTGAATTTGAAATTTTCAAATAAACAATTTAGAATTAATAATTACAAATTGTTAACTATACTTCAATTTGAAGTTGTGAATTTGAAATTCTCAAATAAACAATTTAGAATTATTAATTACAAATTGTTAACTATATTTCAATTTGAAGTTGTGAATTTGAAATTCTCAAATAAACAATTTAGAGGTAATAATTACAAATTGTTAACTATACATATATTTGAAGTTGTGAATTTAAAATTCTCAAATACACAATTTAGAATTAATAATTACAAATTGTTAACTATACTTCAATTTGAAGTTGTGAATTTGTAATTCTCAAATAAACAATTTAGAACTAATAATTACAAATTGTTAACTATACTTCAATTTGAAGTTGTGAATTTGAAATTCTCAAATAAACAATTTAGAACTAATAATTACAAATTGTTAACTATACTTCAATTTGAAGTTGTGAATTTGAAATTCTCAAATACACAATTTAGAACTGATAATTACAAATTGTTAACTATACTTCAATTTGAAGTTGTGAATTTGAAATTCTTAAATAAACAATTTAGAACTAATAATTACAAATTTTAACTATACTTCAATTTGAAGTTGTAAATTTGAAATTCTCAAATAAACAATTTAGAACTGATAATTACAAAATGTTAACTATACACAATTTGAAGTTGTAAATTTGAAATTCTCAAATAAACAATTTAGAATTGATAATTACAAATTGTTAACTATACTTCAATTTGAAGTTGTGAATTTAAAATTCTCAATTAAACAATTTAGAACTGATAATTACAAATTGTTAACTATACTTCAATTTAAAGTTGTGAATTTCAAAATCTCAAATAAACAATTTAGAACTGATAATTACAAATTGTTAACTATACTTTAATTTGAAGTTGTGAATTTAAAATTCTCAATTAAACAATTTAGAACTGATAATTACAAATTGTTAACTATACTTTAATTTGAAGTTGTGAATTTGAAATTCTCAAATAAACAATTTAGACTTAATAATTACAAATTGTTAACTATACTTCAATTTGAAGTTGTGAATTTAAAATTCTCAATTAAACAATTTAGAACTGATAATTACAAATTGTTAACTATACTTCAATTTGAAGTTATGAATTTGAAATTCTCAAATAAACAATTTAGAATTGATAATTACAAATTGTTAACTATACTTCAATTTGAAGTTGTGAATTTAAAATTCTCAATTAAACAATTTAGAACTAATAATTACAAATTGTTAACTATACTTCAATTTGAAGTTGTGAATTTGAAATTCTCAAATAAACAATTTAGAATTAATAAATTCAAATTATTAAATATACTTCAATTTGAAGTTGTGAATTTGAAATTCTCAAATAAACAATTTAGAATTAATAATTACAAAGTGTTAATTATACTTCAATTTGAAGTTGTGAATTTGAAATTCTCAAATAAACAATTTAGAACTAATAATTACAAATTGTTAACTATACTTCAATTTGAAGTTGTGAATTTGAAATTCTCAAAAAACAATTTAGAATTAATAATTTCAAATTATTAACTATACTTCAATTTGAAGTTGTGAATTTGAAATTCTCAAATAAACAATTTAGAATTAATAATTTCAAATTATTAAATATACTTCAATTTGAAGTTGTGAATTTGAAATTCTCAAATAAACAATTTAGAATTAATAATTACAAATTGTTAACTATATTTCAATTTGAAGTTGTGAATTTGAAATTCTCAAATAAACAATTTAGAATTAATAATTACAAATTGTTAACTATACTTCAATTTGAAGTTGTGAATTTGAAATTCTCCAACAAACAATTTAGAATTAATAATTTCAAGTTATTAACTATACTTCATTTTGAAGTTGTGAATTTGAAATTCTCAAATAAACAATTTAGAATTAATAATTTTAAATTATTAACTATACTTCAATTTGAAGTTGTGAATTTGAAGTTCTCAAATAAACAATTTAGAATTAATAATTACAAATTGTTAACTATACTTCAATTTGAAGTTGTGAATTTGAAATTTTCAAATAAACAATTTAGAACTGATAATTACAAATTGTTAACTATACTTCAATTTGAAGTTGTGAATTTGAAATTCTCAAATAAACAATTTAGAATTAATAATTTCAAATTATTAAATATACTTCAATTTGAAGTTGTGAATTTGAAATTCTCAAATAAACAATTTAGAACAAATTGTTAACTATTCTTCAATTTGAAGTTGTGAATTTGAAACTCTCAAATAAACAATTTAGAATTAATAATTTCAAACTATTAACTGTACTTCAATTTGAGGTTGTGAATTTGAAATTCTCAAATAAACAATTTAGAATTAATAATTACAAATTGTTAACTATACTTCAATTTGAAGTTGTGAATTTGAAATTCTCAAATAAACAATTTAGAATTAATAATTTCAAATTATTAACTATACTTCAATTTGAAGTTGTGAATTTGAAACTCTCAAATAAACTATTTAGAATTAATAATTTCAAACTATTAACTATACTTCAATTTGAAGTTGTGAATATGAAATTCTCAAATAAACAATTTAGAACTGATAATTACAAATTGTTAACTATACTTCAATTTGAAGTTGTGAATTTGAAATTCTCAAATAAACTATTTAGAACTGATAATTACAAATTGTTAACTATACTTCAATTTGAAGTTGTGATTTTGAAAATCTCAAATAAACAATTTAGAACTGATAATTACAAATTGTTAACTATACTTTAATTTGAAGTTGTGAATTTGAAATTCTCAAATAAACAATTTAGAATTAATAATTACAAATTATTAACTATACTTCAATTTGAAGTTGTGAATTTGAAACTCTCAAATAAACTATTTAGAATTAATAATTTCAAACTATTAACTATACTTCAATTTGAAGTTGTGAATATGAAATTCTCAAATAAACAATTTAGAACTGATAATTACAAATTGTTAACTATACTTCAATTTGAAGTTGTGAATTTGAAATTCTCAAATAAACTATTTAGAACTGATAATTACAAATTGTTAACTATACTTCAATTTGAAGTTGTGATTTTGAAAATCTCAAATAAACAATTTAGAACTGATAATTACAAATTGTTAACTATACTTTAATTTGAAGTTGTGAATTTGAAATTCTCAAATAAACAATTTAGAATTAATAATTACAAATTGTTAACTATACTTCAATTTGAAGTTGTGAATTTAAAATTTTCAAATAAACATTTTAGAACTGATAATTACAAATTGTTAACTATACTTCAATTTGAAGTTGTGAATTTGAAATTCTCAAATAAACAATTTAGAATTAATAATTACAAATTGTTAACTATACTTCAATTTGAAGTTGTGAATTTGAAATTCTCAAATAAACAATTTAGAATTAATAATTTCAAATTATTAACTATACTTCAATTTGAAGTTGTGAATTTGAAACTCTCAAATAAACTATTTAGAATTAATAATTTCAAACTATTAACTATACTTCAATTTGAAGTTGTGAATTTGAAATTCTCAAATAAACAATTTAGAACTGATAATTACAAATTGTTAACTATACTTAATTTGAAGTTGTGAATTTGAAATTCTCAAATAAACAATTTAGAATTAATAATTACAAATTATTAACTATACTTCAATTTGAAGTTGTGAATTTGAAATCTCAAATAAACTATTTAGAATTAATAATTTCAAACTATTAACTATACTTCAATTTGAAGTTGTGAATATGAAATTCTCAAATAAACAATTTAGAACTGATAATTACAAATTGTTAACTATACTTCAATTTGAAGTTGTGAATTTGAAATTCTCAAATAAACTAAATTTTGAACTGATAATTACAAATTGTTAACTATACTTCAATTTGAAGTTGTGAATTTGAAATCTCAAATAAACAATTTAGAACTAAAAATTACAAATTGTTAACTATACTTAATTTGAAGTTGTGAATTTGAAATTCTCAAATAAACAATTTAGAATTAATAATTACAAATTGTTAACTATACTTCAATTTGAAGTTGTGAATTTGAAATTCTCAAATAAACAATTTAGAATTAATAATTACAAATTGTTAACTATACTTCAATTTGAAGTTGTGAATTTGAAATTTCAAATAAACAATTTAGAATTAATAATTATAAATTGTTAACTATACTTCAATTTGAAGTTGTGAATTTGAAATCTCAAATAAACAATTTAGAACTATAATTACAAATTGTTAACTATACTTCAATTTGAAGTTGTGAATTTGAAATTCTCAAATAAACTATTTAGAACTGATAATTACAAATTGTTAACTATACTTCAATTTGAAGTTGTGAATTTGAAATTCTCAAATAAACTATTTAGAACTGATAATTACAAATTGTTAACTATACTTCAATTTGAAGTTGTGAATTTGAAATCTCAAATAAACAATTTAGAACTGATAATTACAAATTGTTAACTATACTTAATTTGAAGTTGTGAATTTGAAATTCTCAAATAAACAATTTAGAATTAATAATTACAAATTGTTAACTATACTCAATTTGAAGTTGTGAATTTGAAATTCTCAAATAAACAATTTAGAATTAATAATTTCAAATTATTAACTATACTTCAATTTGAAGTTGTGAATTTGAAATTCTCAAATAAACAATTTAGAATTAATAATTACAAATTGTTAACTATACTCAATTTGAAGTTGTGAATTTGAATTCTCAAATAAACAATTTAGAATTAATAATTTCAAACTATTAACTATACTTAATTTGAAGTTGTGAATATTTAAATTCTCAAATAAACAATTTAGAACTTTATAATTACAAATTGTTAACTATACTTCAATTTGAAGTTGTGAATTTGAAAATCTCAAATAAACAATTTAGAACTAATAATTACAAATTGTTAACTATACTTTAATTTGAAGTTGTGAATTTGAAATTCTCAAATAAACTAATTTAGAATTAATAATTCAAATTATTAACTATACTTAATTTGAAGTTGTGAATTTGAAATTCTCAAATAAACAATTTAGAATTAATAATTACAAATTGTTAACTATACTTCAATTTGAAGTTGTGAATTTGAAATTCTCAAATAAACAATTTAGAATTAAAAATTACAAATTGTTAACTATACTTCAATTTGAAGTTGTGAATTTTTAAAAATTTTCAAATAAACAATTTAGAACTGATAATTACAAATTGTTAACTATACTTCAATTTGAAGTTGTGAATTTGAAATTCTCAAATAAACTATTTAGAACTGATAATTACAAATTGTTAACTATACTTCAATTTGAAGTTGTGAATTTGAAAATTCTCAAATAAACAATTTAGAACTGATAATTACAAATTGTTAACTATACTTAATTTGAAGTTGTGAATTTGAAATTCTCAAATAAACAATTTAGAATTAATAATTACAAATTATTAACTATACTTCAATTTGAAGTTGTGAATTTGAAATTCTCAAATAAACTATTTAGAATTAATAATTTCAAACTATTAACTATACTTCAATTTGAAGTTGTGAATTTGAAATTCTCAAATAAACAATTTAGAACTGATAATTACAAATTGTTAACTATACTTCAATTTGAAGTTGTGAATTTGAAATTCTCAAATAAACTATTTAGAACTGAAAAATTACAAATTGTTAACTATACTTCAATTTGAAGTTGTGAATTTGAAATTTTCAAATAAACAATTTAGAACTGATAATTACAAATTGTTAACTATACTTTAATTTGAAGTTGTGAATTTGAAATTCTCAAATAAACAATTTAGAATTAATAATTACAAATTGTTAACTATACTTCAATTTGAAGTTGTGAATTTGAAATTCTCAAATAAACAATTTAGAATTAATAATTACAAATTGTTAACTATACTCAATTTGAAGTTGTGAATTTGAAATTCTCAAATAAACTATTTAGAATTAATAATTACAAATTATTAACTATACTTCAATTTGAAGTTGTGAATTTGAAATTCTCAAATAAACTTTAGAATTAATAATTACAAATTGTTAACTATACTCAATTTGAAGTTGTGAATTTGAAATTCTCAAATAAACAATTTAGAACTGATAATTACAAATTGTTAACTATACTTTAATTTGAAGTTGTGAATTTGAAATTCTCAAATAAACAATTTAGAATTAATAATTACAAATTGTTAACTATACTTCAATTTGAAGTTGTGAATTTGAAATTCTCAAATAAACAATTTAGAATTAATAATTTCAAATTATTAACTATACTTCAATTTGAAGTTGTGAATTTGAAATTCTCAAATAAACAATTTAGAATTAATAATTACAAATTGTTAACTATACTTCAATTTGAAGTTGTGAATTTGAAATTCTCAAATAAACTATTTAGAACTGATAATTACAAATTGTTAACTATACTCAATTTGAAGTTGTGAATTTGAAATTCTCAAATAAACAATTTAGAACTGATAATTACAAATTGTTAACTATACTTAATTTGAAGTTGTGAATTTGAAATTCAAATAAACAATTTAGAATTAATAATTACAAATTGTTAACTATACTTCAATTTGAAGTTGTGAATTTGAAATTTCAAATAAACAATTTAGAATTAATAATTACAAATTGTTAACTATACTCAATTTGAAGTTGTGAATTTGAAATCTCAAATAAACTATTTAGAATTATTAATTTCAAATTATTAACATACTTAATTTGAAGTTGTGAATTTGAAATTCTCAATAAACAATTTAGAATTAATAATTACAAATTGTTAACTATACTTCAATTTGAAGTTGTGAATTTGAAATTCTCAAATAAACAATTTAGAACTGATAATTACAAATTGTTAACTATACTTCAATTTGAAGTTGTGAATTTGAAATCTCAAATAAACAATTTAGAATTAATAATTTCAAACTATTAACTATACTTCAATTTGAAGTTGTGAATTTGAAATTCTCAAATAAACAATTTAGAATTAATAATTACAAATTGTTAATTATACTTCAATTTGAAGTTGTGAATTTGAAATCTCAAATAAACTATTTAGAATTAATAATTTCAAATTATTAACTATACTTCAATTTGAAGTTGTGAATTTGAAATTCTCAAATAAACATTTAGAATTAATAATTACAAATTGTTAACTATATCAATTTGAAGTTGTGAATTTGAAATTCTCAAATAAACAATTTAGAACTGATAATTACAAATTGTTAACTATACTTCAATTTGAAGTTGTGAATTTGAAACTCTCAAATAAACAATTTAGAATTAATAATTTCAAACTATACTTCAATTTGAAGTTGTGAATTTAAAATTCTCAAATAAACAATTTAGAACTGATAATTACAAATTGTTAACTATACTTCAATTTGAAGTTGTGAATTTGAAATTCTCAAATAAACATTTAGAATTAATAATTACAAATTGTTAACTATACTTCAATTTGAAGTTGTGAATTTGAAATTCTCAAATAAACATTTTAGAATTAATAATTACAAATTGTTAACTATACTTCAATTTGAAGTTGTGAATTTGAAATACTCAAATAAACAATTTAGAATTAATAATTTCAAACTATTAACTATACTTCAATTTGAAGTTGTGAATTTGAAACTCTCAAATAAACTATTTAGAATTAATAATTTCAAATTATTAACTATACTTCAATTTGAAGTTGTGAATTTGAAATTCTCAAATAAACAATTTAGAATTAATAATTACAAATTGTTAACTATACTTCAATTTGAAGTTGTGAATTTGAAATTCTCAAATAAACAATTTAGAACTGATAATTACAAATTGTTAACTATACTTCAATTTGAAGTTGTGAATTTGAAACTCTCAAATAAACAATTTAGAATTAATAATTTCAAACTATTAACTATACTTCAATTTGAAGTTGTGAATTTGAAATTCTCAAATAAACAATTTAGAATTAATAATTACAAATTGTTAACTATACTTCAATTTGAAGTTGTAAATTTGAAACTCTCAAATAAACTATTTAGAATTAATAATTTCTAATTATTAACTATACTTCAATTTGAAGTTGTGAATTTGAAATTCTCAAATAAACAATTTAGAATTAATAATTACAAATTGTTAACTATACTTTAATTTGAAGTTGTGAATTTGAAATTCTCAAATAAACAATTTAGAACTGATAAATACAAATTGTTAACTATACTTCAATTTGAAGTTGTGAATTTGAAAATCTCAAATAAACAATTTAGAACTAATAATTACAAATTGTTAACTATACTTCAATTTGAAGTTGTGAATTTAAAATTCTCAACTAAACAATTTAGAACTAAAAATTACAAATTGTTAACTATACTTCAATTTGAAGTTGTGAATTTGAAACTTTCAAATAAACAATTTAAAATTAATAATTTCAAACTATTAACTATACTTCAATTTGAGGTTGTGAATTTGAAATTCTCAAATAAACAATTTAGAATTAATAATTACAAATTGTTAACTATACTTCAATTTGAAGTTGTGAATTTGAAACTCTCAAATAAACTATTTAGAATTAATAATTTCAAATTATTAACTATACTTCAATTTGAAGTTGTGAATTTGAAACTCTCAAATAAACTATTTAGAATTAATAATTTCAAATTATTAACTATACTTCAATTTGAAGTTGTGAATTTGAAATTCTCAAATAAACAATTTAGAATTAATAATTACAAATTGTTAACTATACTTCAATTTGAAGTTGTGAATTTGAAATTCTCAAATAAACAATTTAGAACTGATAATTACAAATTGTTAACTATACTTCAATTTGAAGTTGTGAATTTGAAACTCTCAAATAAACAATTTAGAATTAATAATTTCAAACTATTAACTATACTTCAATTTGAAGTTGTGAATTTGAAATTCTCAAATAAACAATTTAGAATTAATAATTACAAATTGTTAACTATACTTCAATTTGAAGTTGTAAATTTGAAACTCTCAAATAAACTATTTAGAATTAATAATTTCTAATTATTAACTATACTTCAATTTGAAGTTGTGAATTTGAAATTCTCAAATAAACAATTTAGAATTAATAATTACAAATTGTTAACTATACTTTAATTTGAAGTTGTGAATTTGAAATTCTCAAATAAACAATTTAGAACTAAAATTACAAATTGTTAACTATACTTCAATTTGAAGTTGTGAATTTGAAACTCTCAAATAAACAATTTAGAATTAATAATTTCAAACTATTAACTATACTTCAATTTGAGGTTGTGAATTTGAAATTCTCAAATAAACAATTTAGAATTAATAATTACAAATTGTTAACTATACTTCAATTTGAAGTTGTGAATTTGAAACTCTCAAATAAACTATTTAGAATTAATAATTTCAAATTATTAACAATACTTCAATTTGAAGTTGTGAATTTGAAATTCTCAAATAAACAATTTAGAATTAATAATTACAAATTGTTAACTATACTTCAATTTGAAGTTGTGAATTTGAAATTTAAATAAACAATTTAGAACTGATAATTACAAATTGTTAACTATACTTCAATTTGAAGTTGTGAATTTGAAAATCTCAAATAAACAATTTAGAACTGATAATTACAAATTGTTAACTATACTTCAATTTGAAGTTGTGAATTTGAAATTCTCAAATAAACAATTTAGAATTAATAATTACAAATTGTTAACTATACTTCAATTTGAAGTTGTGAATTTGAAATTCTCAAATAAACAATTTAGAACTGATAATTACAAATTGTTAACTATACTTCAATTTGAAGTTGTGAATTTGAAATTCTCAAATAAACTATTTAGAATTAATAATTTCAAATTATTAACTATACTTCAATTTGAAGTTGTGAATTTGAAATTCTCAAATAAACAATTTAGAACTGATAATTACAAATTGTTAACTATACTTCAATTTGAAGTTGTAAATTTGAAACTCTCAAATAAACAATTTAGAATTAATAATTTCAAACTATTAACTATACTTCAATTTGAAGTTGTGAATTTGAAATTCTCAAATAAACAATTTAGAATTAGAAATTACAAATTGTTAACTATAATTCAATTTGAAGTTGTGAATTTGAAACTCTCAAATAAACTATTTAGAATTAATAATTTCAAATTATTAACTATACTTCAATTTGAAGTTGTGAATTTGAAATTCTCAAATAAACAATTTAGAATTAATAATTACAAATTGTTAACTATACTTCAATTTGAAGTTGTGAATTTGAAATTCTCAAATAAACAATTTAGAACTGATAATTACAAATTGTTAACTATACTTCAATTTGAAGTTGTGAATTTGAAAATCTCAAATAAACAATTTAGAACTGATAATTACAAATTGTTAACTATACTTAAATTTGAAGTTGTGAATTTGAAATTCTCAAATAAACAATTTAGAATTAATAATTACAAATTGTTAACTATACTTCAATTTGAAGTTGTGAATTTGAAATTCTCAAATAAACAATTTAGAATTAATAATTACAAATTTTAACTATACTTCAATTTGAAGTTGTGAATTTGAAATTCTCAAATAAACAATTTAGAACTGATAATTACAAATTGTTAACTATACTTCAATTTGAAGTTGTTAATTTGAAACTCTCAAATAAACTATTTAGAATTAATAATTTCAAATTATTAACTATACTTAAATTTGAAGTTGTGAATTTGAAATTCTCAAATAAACAATTTAGAATTAATAATTACAAATTTGTTAACTATACTTCAATTTGAAGTTGTGAATTTGAAACTCTCAAATAAACTATTTAGAATTAATAATTTCAAATTATTAACTATACTTCAATTTGAAGTTGTGAATTTGAAATTCTCAAATAAACAATTTAGAATTAATAATTTCAAATTATTAACTATACTTAATTTGAAGTTGTGAATTTGAAATTCTCAAATAAACAATTTAGAATTGATAATTACAAATTGTTAACTATACTTCAATTTGAAGTTGTGAATTTGAAATTCTCAAATAAACAATTTAGAACTGATAATTACAAATTGTTAACTATACTTCAATTTGAAGTTGTGAATTTGAAATTCTCAAATAAACAATTTAGAATTAATAATTTCAAGTTATTAACTATACTTCAATTTGAAGTTGTGAATTTGAAATTCTCAAATAAACAATTTAGAATTAATAATTTCAAATTATTAACTATACTTCAATTTGAAGTTGTGAATTTGAAATTTTCAAATAAATAATTTAGAAATAATAATTACAAATTGTTAACTATACTTCAATTTGAAGTTGTGAATTTAAAATTTTCAAATAAACAATTTAGAACTAATAATTACAAATTGTTAACTATACTTCAATTTGAAGTTGTGAATTGAAATTCTCAAATAAACAATTTAGAATTAATAATTTCAAATTATTAACTATACTTCAATTTGAAGTTGTGAATTTGAAATTCTCAAATAAACAATTTAGAATTAATAATTACAAATTGTTAACTATACTTCAATTTGAAGTTGTGAATTTGAAATTCTCAAATAAACAATTTAGAACTAATAATTATAAATTGTTAACTATACTTCAATTTGAAGTTGTGAATTTAAAATTCTCAAATAAACAATTTAGAACTGATAATTTCAAATTATTAACTATACTTCAATTTGAAGTTGTGAATTTGAAATTCTCAAATAAACAATTTAGAATTAATAATTACAAATTGTTAACTATACTTCAATTTGAAGTTGTGAATTTGAAATTCTCAAATAAACAATTTAGAATTAATAATTTCAAATTATTAACTATACTTCAATTTGAAGTTGTGAATTTGAAAATCTCAAATAAACAATTTAGAACTGATAATTACAAATTGTTAACTATACTTCAATTTGAAGTTGTGAATTTGAAACTCTCAAATAAACAATTTAGAATTAATAATTTCAAACTATTAACTATACTTCAATTTGAAGTTGTGAATTTGAAACTCTCAAATAAACAATTTAGAATTAATAATTTCAAACTATTAACTATACTTCAATATGAGTTGTGAATTTGAAATTCTCAAATAAACAATTTAGAATTAATAATTACAAATTGTTAACTATACTTCAATTTGAAGTTGTGAATTTGAAACTCTCAAATAAACTATTTAGAATTAATAATTTCAAATTATTAACTATACTTCAATTTGAAGTTGTGAATTTGAAACTCTCAAATAAACTATTTAGAATTAATAATTTCAAATTATTAACTATACTTCAATTTGAAGTTGTGAATTTGAAATTCTCAAATAAAAATTTAGAATTAATAATTACAAATTGTTAACTATACTTCAATTTGAAGTTGTGAATTTGAAATTCTCAAATAAATAATTTAGAACTGATAATTACAAATTGTTAACTATACTTCAATTTGAAGTTGTGAATTTGAAAATCTCAAATAAACAATTTAGAACTGATAATTACAAATCGTTAACTATACTTTAATTTGCAGTTGTGAATTTGAAATTCTCAAATAAACAATTTAGAATTAATAATTACAAATTGTTAACTATCTTCAATTTGAAGTTGTGAATTTGAAACTCTCAAATAAACAATTTAGAACTGATAATTTCAAATTATTAACTATACTTCAATTTGAAGTTGTGAATTTGAAATTCTCAAATAAACAATTTAGAACTGATAATTACAAATTGTTAACTATACTTCAATTTGAAGTTGTGAATTTGAAATTCTCAAATAAACTATTTAGAATTAATAATTTCAAATTATTAACTATACTTCAATTTGAAGTTGTGAATTTGAAACTCTCAAATAAACAATTTAGAACTGATAATTACAAATTGTTAACTATACTTCAATTTGAAGTTGTGAATTTGAAACTCTCAAATAAACAATTTAGAATTAATAATTTCAAACTATTAACTATACTTCAATTTGAAGTTGTGAATTTGAAATTCTCAAATAAACAATTTAGAATTAATAATTACAAATTGTTAACTATACTTCAATTTGAAGTTGTGAATTTGAAATTCTCAAATAAACAATTTAGAACTGATAATTACAAATTGTTAACTATACTTCAATTTGAAGTTGTGAATTTGAAAATCTCAAATAAACAATTTAGAACTGATAATTACAAATTGTTAACTATACTTTAATTTGAAGTTGTGAATTTGAAATTCTCAAATAAACAATTTAGAATTAATAATTACAAATTGTTAACTATTCTTCAATTTGAAGTTGTGAATTTGAAACTCTCAAATAAACAATTTAGAACTGATAATTACAAATTGTTAACTATACTTCAATTTGAAGTTGTGAATTTGAAATTCTCAAATAAACAATTTAGAACTGATAATTACAAATTGTTAACTATACTTCAATTTGAAGTTTTTGAATTTGAAATCTCAAATAAACATTTAGAATTAATAATTTCAAATTATTAACTATACTTCAATTTGAAGTTGTGAATTTGAAATTCTCAAATAAACAATTTAGAATTAATAATTACAAATTGTTAACTATACTTCAATTTGAAGTTGTGAATTTGAAATTCTCAAATAAACAATTTAGAAATAATTACAAATTGTTAACTATACTTCAATTTGAAGTTGTGAATTTGAAACTCTCAAATAAACAATTTAGAATTAATAATTTCAAATTATTAACTATACTTCAATTTGAAGTTGTGAATTTGAAATTCTCAAATAAACAATTTAGAACTAATAATTTCTAATTATTAACTATACTTCAATTTGAAGTTGTGAATTTGAAATTCTCAAATAAACAATTTAGAATTAATAATTACAAATTGTTAACTATACTTCAATTTAAAGTTGTGAATTTGAAATTCTCAAATAAACAATTTAGAACTGATAATTACAAATTGTTAACTATACTTCAATTTGAAGTTGTGAATTTGAAAATCTCAAATAAACAATTTAGAACTGATAATTACAAATTGTTAACTATACTTTAATTTGAGGTTGTGAATTTGAAATTCTCAAATAAACAATTTAGAATTAATAATTACAAATTGTTAACTATACTTCAATTTGAAGTTGTGAATTTGAAATTCTCAAATAAACAATTTAGAATTAATAATTACAAATTGTTAACTATACTTCAATTTGAAGTTGTGAATTTGAAACTCTCAAATAAACTATTTAGAATTAATAATTTCAAATTTTAACTATACTTCAATTTGAAGTTGTGAATTTGAAATTCTCAAATAAACAATTTAGAACTGATAATTACAAATTGTTAACTATACTTCAATTTGAAGTTGTGAATTTGAAAATCTCAAATAAACAATTTAGAACTGATAATTACAAATTGTTAACTATACTTTAATTTGAAGTTGTGAATTTGAAATCTCAAATAAACTA
Organism: Lycocerus yunnanus; assembly: GCA_036346125.1. Lineage (NCBI taxonomy): Eukaryota > Metazoa > Arthropoda > Insecta > Coleoptera > Cantharidae > Lycocerus > Lycocerus yunnanus. The sequence continues at coordinate 26,840 of JARFIX010000227.1, forward strand.
TTTAGAATTAATAATTTCAAATTATTAACTATACTTCAATTTGAAGTTGTGAATTTGAAATTCTCAAATAAACAATTTAGAATTAATAATTACAAATTGTTAACTATACTTCAATTTGAAGTTGTGAATTTGAAATTCTCAAATAAACAATTTAGAATTAATAATTCAAATTATTAACTATACTTCAATTTGAAGTTGTGAATTTGAAATTCTCAAATAAACAATTTAGAATTATAATTACAAATTGTTAACTATACTTCAATTTGAAGTTGTGAATTTGAAACTCTCAAATAAACAATTTAGAATTAATAATTTCAAATTATTAACTATACTTCAATTTGAAGTTGTGAATTTGAAATTCTCAAATAAACAATTTAGAATTAATAATTACAAATTGTTAACTATACTTCAATTTGAAGTTGTGAATTTGAAATTCTCAAATAAACAATTTAGAATTAATAATTACAAATTGTTAACTATATTTCAATTTGAAGTTGTGAATTTGAAATTCTCAAATAAACAATTTAGAACTGATAATTACAAATTGTTAACTATACTTCAATTTGAAGTTGTGAATTTGAAATTCTCAAATAAACAATTTAGAATTAATAATTACAAATTGTTAACTATACTTCAATTTGAAGTTGTGAATTTGAAATTCTCAAATAAACAATTTAGAATTAATAATTACAAATTGTTAACTATACTTCAATTTGAAGTTGTGAATTTGAAATTCTCAAATAAACAATTTAGAATTAATAATTACAAATTGTTAACTATACTTCAATTTGAAGTTGTGAATTTGAAATTCTCAAATAAACAATTTAGAATTAATAATTACAAATTGTTAACTATACTTCAATTTGAAGTTGTGAATTTGAAATTCTCAAATAAACAATTTAGAATTAATAATTACAAATTGTTAACTATACTTCAATTTGAAGTTGTGAATTTGAAACTCTAAATAAACAATTTAGAATTAATAATTTCAAATTATTAACAATACTTCAATTTGAAGTTGTGAATTTGAAACTCTCAAATAAACAATTTAGAATTAATAATTTCAAATTATTAACTATACTTCAATTTGAAGTTGTGAATTTGAAATTCTCAAATAAACAATTTAGAATTAATAATTACAAATTGTTAACTATACTTCAATTTGAAGTTGTGAATTTGAAACTTCTCAAATAAACAATTTAGAATTAATAATTTCAAATTATTAACTATACTTCAATTTGAAGTTGTGAATTTGAAATTCTCAAATAAACAATTTAGAATTAATAATTACAAATTGTTAACTATATTTCAATTTGAAGTTGTGAATTTGAAATTCTCAAATAAACAATTTAGAACTGATAATTACAAATTGTTAACTATACTTCAATTTGAAGTTGTGAATTTGAAATTCTCAAATAAACAATTTAGAATTAATAATTACAAATTGTTAACTATACTCAATTTGAAGTTGTGAATTTGAAATTCTCAAATAAACAATTTAGAATTAATAATTACAAATTGTTAACTATACTTCAATTTGAAGTTGTGAATTTGAAATTCTCAAATTAACAATTTAGAATTAATAATTACAAATTGTTAACTATACTTCAATTTGAAGTTGTGAATTTGAAATTCTCAAATAAACAATTTAGAATTAATAATTACAAATTGTTAACTATACTCAATTTGAAGTTGTGAATTTGAAATTCTCAAATAAACAATTTAGAATTAATAATTCAAATTATTAACTATACTTCAATTTGAAGTTGTGAATTTGAAATTCTCAAATAAACAATTTAGAATTAATAATTACAAATTGTTAACTATACTTCAATTTGAAGTTGTGAATTTGAAATTCTCAAATAAACAATTTAGAATTAATAATTACAAATTGTTAACTATACTTCAATTTGAAGTTGTGAATTTGAAATTCTCAAATAAACAATTTAGAATTAATAATTACAAATTGTTAACTATACTTCAATTTGAAGTTGTGAATTTGAAATTCTCAAATAAACAATTTAGAATAATAATTACAAATTGTTAACTATACTTAATTTGAAGTTGTGAATTTGAAATTCTCAAATAAACAATTTAGAATTAATAATTACAAATTGTTAACTATACTTCAATTTGAAGTTGTGAATTTGAAATTCTCAAATAAACAATTTAGAATTAATAATTACAAATTGTTAACTATACTTCAATTTGAAGTTGTGAATTTGAAATTCTCAAATAAACAATTTAGAATTAATAATTTCAAATTATTAACTATACTTCAATTTGAAGTTGTGAATTTGAAATTCTCAAATAAACAATTTAGAATTAATAATTACAAATTGTTAACTATACTCAATTTGAAGTTGTGAATTTGAAATTCTCAAATAAACAATTTAGAATTAATAATTACAAATTGTTAACTATACTTCAATTTGAAGTTGTGAATTTGAAATTCTCAAATAAACAATTTAGAATTAATAATTCAAATTGTTAACTATACTTCAATTTGAAGTTGTGAATTTGAAATTCTCAAATAAACAATTTAGAATTAATAATTACAAATTGTTAACTATACTTCAATTTGAAGTTGTGAATTTGAAATTCTCAAATAAACAATTTAGAATTAATAATTACAAATTGTTAACTATACTTCAATTTGAAGTTGTGAATTTGAAATTCTCAAATAAACAATTTAGAATTAATAATTACAAATTGTTAACTATACTCAATTTGAAGTTGTGAATTTGAAATTCTCAAATAAACAATTTAGAACTAATAATTACAAATTGTTAACTATACTTCAATTTGAAGTTGTGAATTTGAAATTCTCAAATAAACAATTTAGAATTAATAATTACAAATTGTTAACTATACTTCAATTTGAAGTTGTGAATTTGAAATTCTCAAATAAACAATTTAGAATTAATAATTACAAATTGTTAACTATACTTCAATTTGAAGTTGTGAATTTGAAATTCTCAAATAAACAATTTAGAATTAATAATTACAAATTGTTAACTATACTTCAATTTGAAGTTGTGAATTTGAAATTCTCAAATAAACAATTTAGAACTAATAATTACAAATTGTTAACTATACTTCAATTTGAAGTTGTGAATTTGAAATTCTCAAATAAACAATTTAGAACTAATAATTACAAATTGTTAACTATACTTCAATTTGAAGTTGTGAATTTGAAATTCTCAAATAAACAATTTAGAATTAATAATTACAAATTGTTAACTATACTTCAATTTGAAGTTGTGAATTTGAAATTCTCAAATAAACAATTTAGAATTAATAATTACAAATTGTTAACTATACTCAATTTGAAGTTGTGAATTTGAAATTCTCAAATAAACAATTTAGAATTAATAATTACAAATTGTTAACTATACTCAATTTGAAGTTGTGAATTTGAAATTCTCAAATAAACAATTTAGAATTAATAATTCAAATTATTAACTATACTTCAATTTGAAGTTGTGAATTTGAAATTCTCAAATAAACAATTTAGAATTAATAATTACAAATTGTTAACTATACTTCAATTTGAAGTTGTGAATTTGAAATTCTCAAATAAACAATTTAGAATTAATAATTACAAATTGTTAACTATACTTCAATTTGAAGTTGTGAATTTGAAATTCTCAAATAAACAATTTAGAATTAATAATTACAAATTGTTAACTATACTTCAATTTGAAGTTGTGAATTTGAAATTCTCAAATAAACAATTTAGAATTAATAATTACAAATTGTTAACTATACTTCAATTTGAAGTTGTGAATTTGAAATTCTCAAATAAACAATTTAGAATTAATAATTACAAATTTTAACTATACTTCAATTTGAAGTTGTGAATTTGAAATTCTCAAATAAACAATTTAGAATTAATAATTACAAATTGTTAACTATACTTCAATTTGAAGTTGTGAATTTGAAATTCTCAAATAAACAATTTAGAATTAATAATTACAAATTGTTAACTATACTTCAATTTGAAGTTGTGAATTTGAAATTCTCAAATAAACAATTTAGAATTAATAATTACAAATTGTTAACTATACTTCAATTTGAAGTTGTGAATTTGAAATTCTCAAATAAACAATTTAGAATTAATAATTACAAATTGTTAACTATACTTCAATTTGAAGTTGTGAATTTGAAATTCTCAAATAAACAATTTAGAATTAATAATTACAAATTGTTAACTATACTTCAATTTGAAGTTGTGAATTTGAAATTCTCAAATAAACAATTTAGAATTAATAATTACAAATTGTTAACTATACTTCAATTTGAAGTTGTGAATTTGAAATTCTCAAATAAACAATTTAGAATTAATAATTACAAATTGTTAACTATACTTCAATTTGAAGTTGTGAATTTGAAATTCTCAAATAAACAATTTAGAATTAATAATTACAAATTGTTAACTATACTTCAATTTGAAGTTGTGAATTTGAAATTCTCAAATAAACAATTTAGAATTAATAATTACAAATTGTTAACTATACTTCAATTTGAAGTTGTGAATTTGAAATTCTCAAATAAACAATTTAGAATATAATTACAAATTGTTAACTATACTTCAATTTGAAGTTGTGAATTTGAAATTCTCAAATAAACAATTTAGAATTAATAATTACAAATTGTTAACTATACTTCAATTTGAAGTTGTGAATTTGAAATTCTCAAATAAACAATTTAGAACTAATAATTACAAATTGTTAACTATACTTCAATTTGAAGTTGTGAATTTGAAATTCTCAAATAAACAATTTAGAACTAATAATTACAAATTGTTAACTATACTTCAATTTGAAGTTGTGAATTTGAAATTCTCAAATAAACAATTTAGAACTAATAATTACAAATTGTTAACTATACTTCAATTTGAAGTTGTGAATTTGAAATTCTCAAATAAACAATTTAGAATTAATAATTACAAATTGTTAACTATACTTCAATTTGAAGTTGTGAATTTGAAATTCTCAAATAAACAATTTAGAATTAATAATTACAAATTGTTAACTATACTTCAATTTGAAGTTGTGAATTTGAAATTCTCAAATAAACAATTTAGAATTAATAATTACAAATTGTTAACTATACTTCAATTTGAAGTTGTGAATTTGAAATTCTCAAATAAACAATTTAGAAATTAGATAATTTACAAATTATTAACTATACTTCAATTTGAAGTTGTGAATTTGAAATTCTCAAATAAACAATTTAGAATTAATAATTACAAATTGTTAACTATACTTCAATTTGAAGTTGTGAATTTGAAATTCTCAAATAAACAATTTAGAATTAATAATTACAAATTGTTAACTATACTTAATTTGAAGTTGTGAATTTGAAATTCTCAAATAAACAATTTAGAATTAATAATTACAAATTGTTAACTATACTCAATTTGAAGTTGTGAATTTGAAATTCTCAAATAAACAATTTAGAACTGATAATTACAAATTGTTAACTATACTTCAATTTGAAGTTGTGAATTTGAAATTCTCAAATAAACAATTTAGAATTAATAATTACAAATTGTTAACTATACTTCAATTTGAAGTTGTGAATTTGAAATTCTCAAATAAACAATTTAGAATTAATAATTACAAATTGTTAACTATACTTCAATTTGAAGTTGTGAATTTGAAATTCTCAAATAAACAATTTAGAATTAATAATTACAAATTGTTAACTATACTTCAATTTGAAGTTGTGAATTTGAAATTCTCAAATAAACAATTTAGAATTAATAATTACAAATTGTTAACTATACTTCAATTTGAAGTTGTGAATTTGAAATTCTCAAATAAACAATTTAGAACTGATAATTACAAATTGTTAACTATACTTCAATTTGAAGTTGTGAATTTGAAATTCTCAAATAAACAATTTAGAATTATAATTACAAATTGTTAACTATACTTCAATTTGAAGTTGTGAATTTGAAATTTCAAATAAACAATTTAGAATTAATAATTACAAATTGTTAACTATACTTAATTTGAAGTTGTGAATTTGAAATTCTCAAATAAACAATTTAGAATTAATAATTACAAATTGTTAACTATACTTCAATTTGAAGTTGTGAATTTGAAATTCTCAAATAAACAATTTAGAATTAATAATTACAAATTGTTAACTATACTTCAATTTGAAGTTGTGAATTTGAAATTCTCAAATAAACAATTTAGAATTAATAATTACAAATTGTTAACTATACTTCAATTTGAAGTTGTGAATTTGAAATTCTCAAATAAACAATTTAGAATTAATAATTACAAATTGTTAACTATACTTCAATTTGAAGTTGTGAATTTGAAATTCTCAAATAAACAATTTAGAATTAATAATTACAAATTGTTAACTATACTTCAATTTGAAGTTGTGAATTTGAAATTCTCAAATAAACAATTTAGAATTAATAATTACAAATTGTTAACTATACTCAATTTGAAGTTGTGAATTTGAAATTCTCAAATAAACAATTTAGAATTAATAATTACAAATTGTTAACTATACTTCAATTTGAAGTTGTGAATTTGAAATTCTCAAATAAACAATTTAGAATTAATAATTACAAATTGTTAACTATACTTCAATTTGAAGTTGTGAATTTGAAATTCTCAAATAAACAATTTAGAATTAATAATTACAAATTGTTAACTATACTTCAATTTGAAGTTGTGAATTTGAAATTCTCAAATAAACAATTTAGAATTAATAATTACAAATTGTTAACTATACTTCAATTTGAAGTTGTGAATTTGAAATTCTCAAATAAACAATTTAGAATTAATAATTACAAATTGTTAACTATACTCAATTTGAAGTTGTGAATTTGAAATTCTCAAATAAACAATTTAGAATTAATAATTACAAATTGTTAACTATACTTCAATTTGAAGTTGTGAATTTGAAATTCTCAAATAAACAATTTAGAATTAATAATTACAAATTGTTAACTATACTTCAATTTGAAGTTGTGAATTTGAAATTCTCAAATAAACAATTTAGAATTAATAATTACAAATTGTTAACTATACTTCAATTTGAAGTTGTGAATTTGAAATTCTCAAATAAACAATTTAGAATTAATAATTACAAATTGTTAACTATACTTCAATTTGAAGTTGTGAATTTGAAATTCTCAAATAAACAATTTAGAATTGATAATTACAAATTGTTAACTATACTTCAATTTGAAGTTGTGAATTTGAAATTCTCAAATAAACAATTTAGAATTAATAATTACAAATTGTTAACTATACTTCAATTTGAAGTTGTGAATTTGAAATTCTCAAATAAACAATTTAGAATTAATAATTACAAATTGTTAACTATACTTCAATTTGAAGTTGTGAATTTGAAATTCTCAAATAAACAATTTAGAACTATAATTACAAATTGTTAACTATACTTCAATTTGAAGTTGTGAATTTGAAATTCTCAAATAAACAATTTAGAATTAATAATTACAAATTGTTAACTATACTTCAATTTGAAGTTGTGAATTTGAAATTCTCAAATAAACAATTTAGAACTAATAATTACAAATTGTTAACTATACTTAATTTGAAGTTGTGAATTTGAAATTCTCAAATAAACAATTTAGAATTAATAATTACAAATTGTTAACTATACTTCAATTTGAAGTTGTGAATTTGAAATTCTCAAATAAACAATTTAGAATTAATAATTACAAATTGTTAACTATACTTTAATTTGAAGTTGTGAATTTGAAATTCTCAAATAAACAATTTAGAATTAATAATTACAAATTGTTAACTATACTTCAATTTGAAGTTGTGAATTTGAAATTCTCAAATAAACAATTTAGAATTAATAATTACAAATTGTTAACTATACTTCAATTTGAAGTTGTGAATTTGAAATTCTCAAATAAACAATTTAGAATTAATAATTACAAATTGTTAACTATACTTCAATTTGAAGTTGTGAATTTGAAATTCTCAAATAAACAATTTAGAATTAATAATTCAAATTGTTAACTATACTTAATTTGAAGTTGTGAATTTGAAATTCTCAAATAAACAATTTAGAATTAATAATTACAAATTGTTAACTATACTTCAATTTGAAGTTGTGAATTTGAAATTCTCAAATAAACAATTTAGAATTAATAATTACAAATTGTTAACTATACTTCAATTTGAAGTTGTGAATTTGAAATTCTCAAATAAACAATTTAGAATTAATAATTACAAATTGTTAACTATACTTCAATTTGAAGTTGTGAATTTGAAATTCTCAAATAAACAATTTAGAATTAATAATTCAAATTGTTAACTATACTCAATTTGAAGTTGTGAATTTGAAATTCTCAAATAAACAATTTAGAATTAATAATTACAAATTGTTAACTATACTTCAATTTGAAGTTGTGAATTTGAAATTCTCAAATAAACAATTTAGAATTAATAATTACAAATTGTTAACTATACTTCAATTTGAAGTTGTGAATTTGAAATTCTCAAATAAACAATTTAGAATTAATAATTACAAATTGTTAACTATACTTCAATTTGAAGTTGTGAATTTGAAATTCTCAAATAAACAATTTAGAATTAATAATTACAAATTGTTAACTATACTCAATTTGAAGTTGTGAATTTGAAATTCTCAAATAAACAATTTAGAATTAATAATTACAAATTGTTAACTATACTTCAATTTGAAGTTGTGAATTTGAAATTCTCAAATAAACAATTTAGAACTAATAATTACAAATTGTTAACTATACTTCAATTTGAAGTTGTGAATTTGAAATTCTCAAATAAACAATTTAGAATTAATAATTACAAATTGTTAACTATACTTCAATTTGAAGTTGTGAATTTGAAATTCTCAAATAAACAATTTAGAATTAATAATTACAAATTGTTAACTATACTTCAATTTGAAGTTGTGAATTTGAAATTCTCAAATAAACAATTTAGAATTAATAATTACAAATTGTTAACTATACTTCAATTTGAAGTTGTGAATTTGAAATTCTCAAATAAACAATTTAGAATTAATAATTACAAATTGTTAACTATACTTCAATTTGAAGTTGTGAATTTGAAATTCTCAAATAAACAATTTAGAATATAATTACAAATTGTTAACTATACTTCAATTTGAAGTTGTGAATTTGAAATTCTCAAATAAACAATTTAGAATTAATAATTACAAATTGTTAACTATACTTCAATTTGAAGTTGTGAATTTGAAATTCTCAAATAAACAATTTAGAATTAATAATTACAAATTGTTAACTATACTTCAATTTGAAGTTGTGAATTTGAAATTCTCAAATAAACAATTTAGAACTATAATTACAAATTGTTAACTATACTTCAATTTGAAGTTGTGAATTTGAAATTCTCAAATAAACAATTTAGAATTAATAATTACAAATTGTTAACTATACTTCAATTTGAAGTTGTGAATTTGAAATTCTCAAATAAACAATTTAGAATTAATAATTACAAATTGTTAACTATACTTAATTTGAAGTTGTGAATTTGAAATTCTCAAATAAACAATTTAGAATTAATAATTACAAATTGTTAACTATACTTCAATTTGAAGTTGTGAATTTGAAATTCTCAAATAAACAATTTAGAATTAATAATTACAAATTGTTAACTATACTTCAATTTGAAGTTGTGAATTTGAAATTCTCAAATAAACAATTTAGAATTAATAATTACAAATTGTTAACTATACTTCAATTTGAAGTTGTGAATTTGAAATTCTCAAATAAACAATTTAGAACTATAATTACAAATTGTTAACTATACTCAATTTGAAGTTGTGAATTTGAAATTCTCAAATAAACAATTTAGAATTAATAATTACAAATTATTAACTATACTTCAATTTGAAGTTGTGAATTTGAAATTCTCAAATAAACAATTTAGAATTAATAATTACAAATTGTTAACTATACTTCAATTTGAAGTTGTGAATTTGAAATTCTCAAATAAACAATTTAGAACTGATAATTACAAATTGTTAACTATACTTCAATTTGAAGTTGTGAATTTGAAATTCTCAAATAAACAATTTAGAATTAATAATTACAAATTGTTAACTATACTTCAATTTGAAGTTGTGAATTTGAAATTCTCAAATAAACAATTTAGAATTAATAATTACAAATTGTTAACTATACTTCAATTTGAAGTTGTGAATTTGAAATTCTCAAATAAACAATTTAGAATTAATAATTACAAATTGTTAACTATACTTCAATTTGAAGTTGTGAATTTGAAATTCTCAAATAAACAATTTAGAACTAATAATTACAAATTGTTAACTATACTTCAATTTGAAGTTGTGAATTTGAAATTCTCAAATAAACAATTTAGAATTAATAATTACAAATTGTTAACTATACTTCAATTTGAAGTTGTGAATTTGAAATTCTCAAATAAACAATTTAGAATTAATAATTACAAATTGTTAACTATACTCAATTTGAAGTTGTGAATTTGAAATTCTCAAATAAACAATTTAGAACTGATAATTACAAATTGTTAACTATACTTCAATTTGAAGTTGTGAATTTGAAATTCTCAAATAAACAATTTAGAATTAATAATTTCAAATTATTAACTATACTTCAATTTGAAGTTGTGAATTTGAAATTCTCAAATAAACAATTTAGAATTAATAATTACAAATTGTTAACTATACTTCAATTTGAAGTTGTGAATTTGAAATTCTCAAATAAACAATTTAGAATTAATAATTCAAATTATTAACTATACTTCAATTTGAAGTTGTGAATTTGAAATTCTCAAATAAACAATTTAGAATTAATAATTACAAATTGTTAACTATACTTCAATTTGAAGTTGTGAATTTGAAATTCTCAAATAAACAATTTAGAACTGATAATTACAAATTGTTAACTATACTTCAATTTGAAGTTGTGAATTTGAAATTCTCAAATAAACAATTTAGAATTAATAATTACAAATTATTAACTATACTTCAATTTGAAGTTGTGAATTTGAAATTCTCAAATAAACAATTTAGAACTGATAATTACAAATTGTTAACTATACTTCAATTTGAAGTTGTGAATTTGAAATTCTCAAATAAACAATTTAGAATTAATAATTACAAATTGTTAACTATACTTAATTTGAAGTTGTGAATTTGAAATTCTCAAATAAACAATTTAGAATTAATAATTACAAATTGTTAACTATACTTCAATTTGAAGTTGTGAATTTGAAATTCTCAAATAAACAATTTAGAACTGATAATTACAAATTGTTAACTATACTTCAATTTGAAGTTGTGAATTTGAAATTTCAAATAAACAATTTAGAACTGATAATTACAAATTGTTAACTATACTCAATTTGAAGTTGTGAATTTGAAATTCTCAAATAAACAATTTAGAATTAATAATTACAAATTATTAACTATACTTCAATTTGAAGTTGTGAATTTGAAATTCTCAAATAAACAATTTAGAACTGATAATTACAAATTGTTAACTATACTTCAATTTGAAGTTGTGAATTTGAAATTTCAAATAAACAATTTAGAATTAATAATTTCAAATTGTTAACTATACTTCAATTTGAAGTTGTGAATTTGAAATTCTCAAATAAACAATTTAGAATTAATAATTACAAATTGTTAACTATACTTCAATTTGAAGTTGTGAATTTGAAATTCTCAATAAACAATTTAGAATTAATAATTTAAATTATTAACTATACTTCAATTTGAAGTTGTGAATTTGAAATTCTCAAATAAACAATTTAGAATTAATAATTACAAATTGTTGACTATACTTCAATTTGAAGTTGTGAATTTGAAATTCTCAAATAAACAATTTAGATTTAATAATTTCAAATTATTAACTATACTTCAATTTGAAGTTGTGAATTTGAAATTTCAAATGAACAATTTAGAATTATAATTACAAATTGTTAACTACACTTCAATTTGAAGTTGTAAATTTAAAATTCTCAAATGAACAATTTAAAACTGATAATTATAAATTGTTAACTATACTTCAATTTGAAGTTGTGAATTTGAAATTCTCAAATAAACAATTTAGAATTAATAATTACAAATTGTTAACTATACTTCAATTTGAAGTTGTGAATTTGAAATTCTCAAATAAACAATTTAGAACTGATAATTACAAATTGTTAAAGGTATACTAATTTGAAAATTGTGAATTTAACATTCTCAAATAAACAATTTAGAACTAAGAATTACAAATTGTTAACTATACTTCAATTTGAAGTTGTGAATTTGAAATTTATAAATAAACAATTTAGAATTAATAATTTCAACTTATTAACTATACTTCAATTTGAAGTTGTGAATTTGAAATTATCAAATAAACAATTTAGATTTAATAATTTTAAATTATTAACTATACTTCAATTTGAAGTTGTGAATTTGAAATACTCAAATAAACAATTTAGAATTAATAATTACAAATTGTTAACTATACTTCAATTTAAAGTTGTAAATTTGAAAGTCTCAAATAAACAATTTAGAATTAATAATTACAAATTGTAAACTATACTTCAAATTGAAATTATGAATTTGATATTCTCAAATAAACAATTTAGAATTAATAACTACAAATTGTTAACTATACTTCAGTTTGAAGTTGTGAATTTGCAATTCTCAAATAAACAATTTAGAATTAAGAATTTCAAATTATTAACTATACTTCAATTTGAAATTGTGAATTTAAAATTCTCAAATAAACAATTTAGAATTAAGAATTACAAATTCTTAACTATACTTCAATTTGAAGTTGTGAATTTAAAATTCTCAAATAATTAATTTAGAACTGATAATTACAAATTGTTAACTATACTTCAATTTGAAGTTGTGAATTTAAAATTCTCAAAAAACCAATTTAGAACTGATAATTACAAATTGTTTACTATACTTCAATTTAAAGTTGTAAATTTGAAAGTCTCAAATAAACAATTTTGAATTAATAATTACAAATTGTTAACTATACTTCAAATTGAAGTTATGAATTTGATATTCTCAAATAAACAATTTAGAATTAATAACTACTAATTGTTAACTATACTTCAAATTGAAGTTGAGAATATGAAATTCTCAAATAAACAATTTAGAATTAATAATTACTAATTGTTAACTATAATTCAATTTGAAGTTGTGAATTTGAAATTCTCAAGTAAACAATTTAGATTTAATAATTTCAAATTATTAACTATACTTCAATTTGAAGTTGTGAATTTGAAATTCTGAAATAAACAATTTAGAATTATTAATTACAAATTGTTAATTACACTTCAATTTGAAGTTGTGAATTTAAAATTCTCAAATGAACAATTTAAAACTGATAATTATAAATTGTTAACTATACTTCAATTTGAAGTTGTGAATTTGAAATTCTCAAATAAACAATTTAGAATTAATAATTACAAATTGTTAACTATACTTCAATTTGAAGTTGTGAATTTGAAATTCTCAAATAAACAATTTAGAACTGATAATTACAAATTATTAATTAGGTATACTTCAATTTGAAGTTGTTAATTTGAAATTCTCAAATAAACAATTATAACTGATAATTACAATTTATTAACAATAAATTTATTAACAATATTTATTATAATTTGAAATTCTCAAATAAACAATTATAACTGATAATTACAATTTATTAACTATACTTCAGTTTGAAGTTGTGAATTTGAAATTCTCAAATAAACAATTTAGAAGTAATAATTACAAATTGCTAACTATACTTCAATTTGAAGTTGTGAATTTGGAATTCACAAATAAATAATTTATAACTGATAATTACAAATTGTTAACTATACATCAATTTGAAGTTGAGAATTTGAAATTCTCAAATAAACAATTTAGAATTAATAATTACAAATTGTTAACTATACTTCAATTTGAAGTTGTGAATTTGAAATTCTAAAATAAACAATTTAATCTGATAATTACAAATTGTTAACTATACTTCAATTTGAAGTTGTGAATTTAAAATTCTCAAATAATTAATTTAGAACTGATAATTACAAATTGTTAACTATACTTCAATTTGAAGTTGTGAATTTAAAATTTTCAAATAAACAATTTAGAATTAATAATTACAAATTGTTAACTATACTTCAATTTGAAGTTGAGAATATGAAATTCTCAAATAAACAATTTAGAATTAATATTTACAAATTGTTAACTATACTTCAATTTGAAGTTGTGAATTTGAAATTCTCAAATAAACAATTTAGAATTAATAATTACAAATTTTTAACTATACTTCAATTTGAAGTTGTGAATTTGAAATTCTCAAATAAACAATTTAGAATTAATAATTTCAAATTATTAACTATACTTCAATTTGAAGTTGTGAATTTAAAATTTTCAAATAAACAATTTAGAATTAATAATTACAAATTGTTAACTATACTTCAATTTGAAGTTGAGAATATGAAATTCTCAAATAAACAATTTAGAATTAATATTTACAAATTGTTAACTATACTTCAATTTGAAGTTGTGAATTTGAAATTCTCAAATAAACAATTTAGAATTAATAATTACAAATTTTAACTATACTTCAATTTGAAGTTGTGAATTTGAAATTCTTAAATAAACAATTTAGAATTAATAATTTCAAATTATTAACTATACTTCAATTTGAAGTTGTGAATTTAAAATTTTCAAATAAACAATTTAGAATTAATAATTACAAATTATTAACTATACTTCAATTTGAAGTTGTGAATTTAAAATTTTCAAATATACAATTTAGAATTAATAATTACAAATTGTTAACTATAATTCAATTTGAAGTTGTGAATTTGAAATTCTCAAGTAAACAATTTAGATTTAATAATTTCAAATTATTAACTATACTTCAATTTGAAGTTGTGAATTTGAAATTCTGAAATAAACAATTTAGAATTATTAATTACAAATTGTTAATTACACTTCAATTTGAAGTTGTGAATTTAAAATTCTCAAATGAACAATTTAAAACTGATAATTATAAATTGTTAACTATACTTCAATTTGAAGTTGTGAATTTGAAATTCTCAAATAAACAATTTAGAATTAATAATTACAAATTGTTAACTATACTTCAATTTGAAGTTGTGAATTTGAAATTCTCAAATAAACAATTTAGAACTGATAATTACAAATTATTAATTAGGTATACTTCAATTTGAAGTTGTGAATTTAACATTCTCAAATAAACAATTTAGAACTAAGAATTACAAATTGTTAACTATACTTCAATTTGAAGTTGTTAATTTGAAATTCTCAAATAAACAATTATAACTGATAATTACAATTTATTAACAATAAATTTATTAACAATATTTATTATAATTTGAAATTCTCAAATAAACAATTATAACTGATAATTACAATTTATTAACTATACTTCAGTTTGAAGTTGTGAATTTGAAATTCTCAAATAAACAATTTAGAAGTAATAATTACAAATTGTTAACTATACTTCAATTTGAAGTTGTGAATTTGGAATTCACAAATAAATAATTTATAACTGATAATTACAAATTGTTAACTATACATCAATTTGAAGTTGTGAATTTAAAATTCTCAAATAAACTATTTAGAATTAATAATTACAAATTGTTAACTATACTTTAATTTGAAGTTGTGAATTTGAAATACTCAAATAAACAATTTAGAATTAATAATTACAAATTGTTAACTACACTTCAATTTGAAGTTGAGAATTTGAAATTCTCAAATAAACAATTTAGAATTAATAATTACAAATTGTTAACTATACTTCAATTTGAAGTTGTGAATTTGAAATTCTAAAATAAACAATTTAATCTGATAATTACAAATTGTTAACTATACTTCAATTTGAAGTTGTGAATTTAAAATTCTCAAATAATTAATTTAGAACTGATAATTACAAATTGTTAACTATACTTCAATTTGAAGTTGTGAATTTAAAATTTTCAAATAAACAATTTAGAATTAATAATTACAAATTGTTAATTATACTTCAATTTGAAGTTGAGAATATGAAATTCTCAAATAAACAATTTAGAATTAATATTTACAAATTGTTAACTATACTTCAATTTGAAGTTGTGAATTTGAAATTCTCAAATAAACAATTTAGAATTAATAATTACAAATTTTTAACTATACTTCAATTTGAAGTTGTGAATTTGAAATTCTCAAATAAACAATTTAGAATTAATAATTTCAAATTATTAACTATACTTCAATTTGAAGTTGTGAATTTAAAATTTTCAAATAAACAATTTAGAATTAATAATTACAAATTGTTAACTATACTTCAATTTGAAGTTGAGAATATGAAATTCTCAAATAAACAATTTAGAATTAATATTTACAAATTGTTAACTATACTTCAATTTGAAGTTGTGAATTTGAAATTCTCAAATAAACAATTTAGAATTAATAATTACAAATTTTTAACTATACTTCAATTTGAAGTTGTGAATTTGAAATTCTCAAATAAACAATTTAGAATTAATAATTTCAAATTGTTAACTATACTTCAATTTGAAGTTGAGAATATGAAATTCTCAAATAAACAATTTAGAATTAATATTTACAAATTGTTAACTATACTTCAATTTGAAGTTGTGAATTTGAAATTCTCAAATAAACAATTTAGAATTAATAATTACAAATTGTAAACTATACTTCAAATTGAAATTATGAATTTGATATTCTCAAATAAACAATTTAGAATTAATAACTACAAATTGTTAACTATACTTCAGTTTGAAGTTGTGAATTTGCAATTCTCAAATAAACAATTTAGAATTAAGAATTTCAAATTATTAACTATACTTCAATTTGAAATTGTGAATTTAAAATTCTCAAATAAACAATTTAGAATTAAGAATTACAAATTCTTAACTATACTTCAATTTGAAGTTGTGAATTTAAAATTCTCAAATAATTAATTTAGAACTGATAATTACAAATTGTTAACTATACTTCAATTTGAAGTTGTAAATTTAAAATTCTCAAATAAACAATTTAGAATTATTAATTACAAATTGTTAACTATACTTCAATTTGAAGTTGTGAATTTGAAATTTATAAATAAACAATTTAGAATTAATAATTTCAACTTATTAACTATACTTCAATTTGAAGTTGTGAATTTGAAATTATCAAATAAACAATTTAGATTTAATAATTTTAAATTATTAACTATACTTCAATTTGAAGTTGTGAATTTGAAATACTCAAATAAACAATTTAGAATTATTAATTACAAATTGTTAACTACACTTCAATTTAAAGTTGTAAATTTGAAAGTCTCAAATAAACAATTTAGAATTAATAATTACAAATTGTAAACTATACTTCAAATTGAAATTATGAATTTGATATTCTCAAATAAACAATTTAGAATTAATAACTACAAATTGTTAACTATACTTCAGTTTGAAGTTGTGAATTTGCAATTCTCAAATAAACAATTTAGAATTAAGAATTTCAAATTATTAACTATACTTCAATTTGAAATTGTGAATTTAAAATTCTCAAATAAACAATTTAGAATTAAGAATTACAAATTCTTAACTATACTTCAATTTGAAGTTGTGAATTTAAAATTCTCAAATAATTAATTTAGAACTGATAATTACAAATTGTTAACTATACTTCAATTTGAAGTTGTGAATTTAAAATTCTCAAAAAACCAATTTAGAACTGATAATTACAAATTGTTTACTATACTTCAATTTAAAGTTGTAAATTTGAAAGTCTCAAATAAACAATTTTGAATTAATAATTACAAATTGTTAACTATACTTCAAATTGAAGTTATGAATTTGATATTCTCAAATAAACAATTTAGAATTAATAACTACTAATTGTTAACTATACTAAATTGAAGTTGAGAATATGAAATTCTCAAATAAACAATTTAGAATTAATAATTACTAATTGTTAACTATAATTCAATTTGAAGTTGTGAATTTGAAATTCTCAAGTAAACAATTTAGATTTAATAATTTCAAATTATTAACTATACTTCAATTTGAAGTTGTGAATTTGAAATTCTGAAATAAACAATTTAGAATTATTAATTACAAATTGTTAATTACATTTCAATTTGAAGTTGTGAATTTAAAATTCTCAAATGAACAATTTAAAACTGATAATTATAAATTGTTAACTATACTCAATTTGAAGTTGTGAATTTGAAATTCTCAAATAAACAATTTAGAACTAATAATTACAAATTGTTAACTATACTTCAATTTGAAGTTGTGAATTTGAAATTCTCAAATAAACAATTATAACTGATAATTACAATTTATTAACTATACTTCAGTTTGAAGTTGTGAATTTGAAATTCTCAAATAAACAATTTAGAAGTAATAATTACAAATTGCTAACTATACTTCAATTTGAAGTTGTGAATTTGGAATTCACAAATAAATAATTTATAACTGATAATTACAAATTGTTAACTATACATCAATTTGAAGTTGTGAATTTAAAATTCTCAAATAAACTATTTAGAATTAATAATTACAAATTGTTAACTATACTTTAATTTGAAGTTGTGAATTTGAAATACTCAAATAAACAATTTAGAATTAATAATTACAAATTGTTAACTACACTTCAATTTGAAGTTGAGAATTTGAAATTCTCAAATAAACAATTTAGAATTAATAATTACAAATTGTTAACTATACTTCAATTTGAAGTTGTGAATTTGAAATTCTAAAATAAACAATTAAATCTGATAATTACAAATTGTTAACTATACTTCAATTTGAAGTTGTGAATTTAAAATTCTCAAATTATTAATTTAGAACTGATAATTACAAATTGTTAACTATACTTCAATTTGAAGTTGTGAATTTGAAATTCTCAAATAAACAATTTAGAATTAATAATTACAAATTTTTAACTATACTTCAATTTGAAGTTGTGAATTTGAAATTCTCAAATAAACAATTTAGAATTAATAATTTCAAATTATTAACTATACTTCAATTTGAAGTTGTGAATTTAAAATTTTCAAATAAACAATTTAGAATTAATAATTACAAATTATTAACTATACTTCAATTTGAAGTTGTGAATTTAAAATTTTCAAATAAACAATTTAGAATTAATAATTACAAATTGTTAACTATACTTCAATTTGAAGTTGAGAATATGAAATTCTCAAATAAACAATTTAGAATTAATATTTACAAATTGTTAACTATACTTCAATTTGAAGTTGTGAATTTGATATTCTTAAATAAACAATTTAGAATTAATAATTACAAATTTTAACTATACTTCAATTTGAAGTTGTGAATATGAAATTCTCAAATAAACAATTTTGAATTAATATTTACAAATTGTTAACTATACTTCAATTTGAAGTTGTGAATTTGAAATTCTCAAATAAACAATTTAGAATTAATAATTACAAATTGTAAACTATACTTCAAATTGAAATTATGAATTTGATATTCTCAAATAAACAATTAAAAATTAATAACTACAAATTGTTAACTATACTTCAGTTTGAAGTTGTGAATTTGCAATTCTCAAATAAACAATTTAGAATTAAGAATTTCAAATTATTAACTATACTTCAATTTGAAATTGTGAATTTAAAATTCTCAAATAAACAATTTAGAATTAAGAATTACAAATTCTTAACTATACTTCAATTTGAAGTTGTGAATTTAAAATTCTCAAATAATTAATTTAGAACTGATAATTACAAATTGTTAACTATACTTCAATTTGAAGTTGTGAATTTAAAATTCTCAAAAAACCAATTTAGAACTGATAATTACAAATTGTTTACTATACTTCAATTTAAAGTTGTAAATTTGAAAGTCTCAAATAAACAATTTTGAATTAATAATTACAAATTGTTAACTATACTTCAAATTGAAGTTATGAATTTGATATTCTCAAATAAACAATTTAGAATTAATAACTACTAATTGTTAACTATACTTCAAATTGAAGTTGAGAATATGAAATTCTCAAATAAACAATTTAGAATTAATAATTACTAATTGTTAACTATAATTCAATTTGAAGTTGTGAATTTGAAATTCTCAAATAAACAATTTAGATTTAATAATTTCAAATTATTAACTATACTTCAATTTGAAGTTGTGAATTTGAAATTCTGAAATAAACAATTTAGAATTATTAATTACAAATTGTTAACTACACTTCAATTTGAAGTTGTGAATTTAAAATTCTCAAATGAACAATTTAAAACTGATAATTATAAATTGTTAACTATACTTCAATTTGAAGTTGTGAATTTGAAATTCTCAAATAAACAATTTAGAATTAATAATTACAAATTGTTAACTATACTTCAATTTGAAGTTGTGAATTTGAAATTCTCAAATAAACAATTTAGAACTGATAATTACAAATTATTAATTAGGTATACTTCAATTTAAAGTTGTGAATTTAACATTCTCAAATAAACAATTTAGAACTAAGAATTACAAATTGTTAACTATACTTCAATTTGAAGTTGTTAATTTGAAATTCTCAAATAAACAATTATAACTGATAATTACAATTTATTAACAATATTTATTATAATTTGAAATTCTCAAATAAACAATTATAACTGATAATTACAATTTATTAACTATACTTCAGTTTGAAGTTGTGAATTTGAAATTCTCAAATAAACAATTTAGAAGTAATAATTACAAATTGTTAACTATACTTCAATTTGAAGTTGTGAATTTGGAATTCACAAATAAATAATTTATAACTGATAATTACAAATTGTTAACTATACATCAATTTGAAGTTGTGAATTTAAAATTCTCAAATAAACTATTTAGAATTAATAATTACAAATTGTTAACTATACTTTAATTTGAAGTTGTGAATTTGAAATACTCAAATAAACAATTTAGAATTAATAATTACAAATTCTTAACTACACTTCAATTTGAAGTTGAGAATTTGAAATTCTCAAATAAACAATTTAGAATTAATAATTACAAATTGTTAACTATACTTCAATTTGAAGTTGTGAATTTGAAATTCTAAAATAAACAATTAAATCTGATAATTACAAATTGTTAACTATACTTCAATTTGAAGTTGTGAATTTAAAATTCTCAAATAATTAATTTAGAACTGATAATTACAAATTGTTAACTATACTTCAATTTGAAGTTGTGAATTTAAAATTTTCAAATAAACAATTTAGAATTAATAATTACAAATTGTTAACTATACTTCAATTTGAAGTTGAGAATATGAAATTCTCAAATAAACAATTTAGAATTAATATTTACAAATTGTTAACTATACTTCAATTTGAAGTTGTGAATTTGAAATTCTCAAATAAACAATTTAGAATTATTAATTACAAATTTTAACTATACTTCGATTTGAAGTTGTGAATTTGAAATTCTCAAATAAACAATTTAGAATTAATAATTTCAAATTATTAACTATACTTCAATTTGAAGTTGTGAATTTAAAATTTTCAAATAAACAATTTAGAATTAATAATAATTACAAATTATTAACTATACTTCAATTTGAAGTTGTGAATTTAAAATTTTCAAATAAACAATTTAGAATTAATAATTACAAATTGTTAACTATACTTCAATTTGAAGTTGAGAATATGAAATTCTCAAATAAACAATTTAGAATTAATATTTACAAATTGTTAACTATACTTCAATTTGAAGTTGTGAATTTGAAATTCTCAAATAAACAATTTAGAATTAATAATTTCAAATTATTAACTATACTTCAATTTGAAGTTGTGAATTTGAAATTCTCAAATAAACAATTTAGAATTAATAATTACAAATTTTTAACTATACTTCAATTTGAAGTTGTGAATTTGAAAGTTATAAATAAACAATTTAAAATTAATAATTTTAAATTATTAACTATACTTCAATTTGAAGTTGTGAATTTGAAATTATCAAATAAACAATTTAGATTTAATAATTTCAAATTATTAACTATACTTCAATTTGAAGTTGTGAATTTGAAATACTCAAATTAACAATTTAGAATTATTAATTACAAATTGTTAACTACACTTCAATTTAAAGTTGTAAATTTGAAAGTCTCAAATAAACAATTTATAATTAATAATTACAAATTGTTAACTATACTTCAAATTGAAGTTATGAATGTGATATTCTCAAATAAACAATTTAGAATTTTAACTATACTTCAATTTGAAGTTGTGAATTTAAAATTCTCAAATAATTAATTTAGAACTGATAATTACAAATTGTTAACTATACTTCAATTTGAAGTTGTGAATTTAAAATTTTCAAATAAACAATTTAGAACTGATAATTACAAATTGTTAACTATACTTCAATTTGAAGTTGTAAATTTGAAAGTCTCAAATAAACAATTTAGAATTAATAATTACAAATTGTTAACTATACTTCAATTTGAAGTTGTAAATTTAAAATTTTCAAATAAACAATTTAGAACTGATAATTACAAATTGTTAACTATACTTCAAATTGAAGTTATGAATTTGATATTCTCAAATAAACAATTTAGAATTAATAACTACTAATTGTTAACTATACTTCAAATTGAAGTTGAGAATATGAAATTCTCAAATAAACAATTTAGAATTAATAATTACAAATTGTTAACTATACTTCAATTTGAAGTTGTGAATTTGAAATTCTCAAATAAACAATTTAGAACTGATAATTACAAATTATTAATTATACCTCAATTTGAAGTTGTGAATTTAACATTCTCAAATAAACAATTTAGAATTAAGAATTACAAATTGTTAACTATACTTCAATTTGAAGTTGTGAATTTAAAATTCTCAAATAATTAATTTAGAACTGATAATTACAAATTGTTAACTATACTTCAATTTGAAGTTGTGAATTTAAAATTTTCAAATAAACAATTTAGAACTTATAATTACAAATTGTTAACTATACTTCAATTTGAAGTTGTGAATTTGAAATTCTCAAATAAACAATTTAGAATTAATAATTACAAATTGTTAACTATACTTCAATTTGAAGTTGAGAATATGAAATTCTCAAATAAACAATTTAGAATTAATAATTACAAATTGTTAACTATACTTCAAATTGAAGTTATGAATTTGATATTCTCAAATAAACAATTTAGAATTAATAACTTATAATTGTTAACTATACTTCAAATTGAAGTTGAGAATATGAAATTCTCAAATAAACAATTTAGAATTAATAATTACAAATTGTTAACTATACTTCAATTTGAAGTTGTGAATTTGAAATTCTCAAATAAACAATTTAGAACTGATAATTACAAATTATTAATTATACCTCAATTTGAAGTTGTGAATTTAACATTCTCAAATAAACAATTTAGAACTTATAATTACAAATTGTTAACTATACTTCAATTTGAAGTTGTGAATTTGAAATTCTCAAATAAACAATTTAGAATTAATAATTACAAATTGTTAACTATACTTCAATTTGAAGTTGAGAATATGAAATTCTCAAATAAACAATTTAGAATTAATAATTACAAATTGTTAACTATACTTCAATTTGAAGTTGTGAATTTGAAATTCTCAAATAAACAATTTAGAATTAATAATTTCAAATTATTAACTATACTTCAATTTGAAGTTGTGAAGTTGAAATTCTCAAATAAACAATTTAGAATTAATAATTACAAATTTTTAACTATACTTCAATTTGAAGTTGTGAATTTGATATTCTCAAATAAACAATTTAGAATTAATAATTTCAAATTGTTAACTATACTTCAATTTGAAGTTGTAAATTTGAAATTCTCAAATAAACAATTTAGAATTAATAATTACAAATTGTTAACTATACTTCAATTTGAAGTTGTGAATTTAAAATTCTCTAATAATTAATTTAGAACTGATAATTACAAATTGTTAACTATACTTCAATTTGAAGTTGTGAATCTAAAATTTTCAAATAAACAATTTAGAACTGATAATTACAAATTTGTTAACTATACTTCAATTTGAAGTTGTGAATTTGAAATTCTCAAATAAACAATTTAGAATTAATAATTACAAATTGTTAACTATACTTCAATTTGAAGTTGAGAATATGAAATTCTCAAATAAACAATTTAGAATTAATAATTACAAATTGTTAACTATATTTCAATTTGAAGTTGTGAATTTGAAATTCTCAAATAAACAATTTAGATTTAATAATTTCAAATTATTAACTATACTTCAATTTGAAGTTGTGAATTTGAAATTCTGAAATAAACAATTTAGAATTATTAATTACAAATTGTTAACTACACTTCAATTTGAAGTTGTGAATTTAAAATTCTCAAATGAACAATTTGAAACTGATAATTATAAATTGTTAACTATACTTCAATTTGAAGTTGTGAATTTGAAATTCTCAAATAAACAATTTAGAACTGATAATTACAAATTATTAATTATACTTCAATTTGAAGTTGTGAATTTAACATTCTCAAATAAACAATTTAGAACTAAGAATTACAAATTGTTAACTATACTTCAATTTGAAGTTGTTAATTTGAAATTCTCAAATAAACAATTTAGAACTGATAATTACAAATTATTAACTATACTTCAGTTTGAAGTTGTTAATTTGAAATTCTCAAATAAACAATTTAGAACTGATAATTACAAATTATTAACTATACTTTAGTTTGAAGTTGTGAATTTGAAATTCACAAATAAATAATTTATAACTGATAATTACAAATTGTTAACTATACATCAATTTGAAGTTGTGAATTTAAAATTCTCAAATAAACTATTTAGAAATAATAATTACAAATTGTTAACTATACTTTAATTTGAAGTTGTGAATTTGAAATACTCAAATAAACAATTTAGAATTAATAATTACAAATTGTTAACTATACTTCAATTTGAAGTTGAGAATTTGAAATTCTCAAATAAACAATTTAGAATTAATAATTACAAATTGTTAACAATACTTCAATTTGAAGTTGTGAATTTGAAATTCTAAAATAAACAATTAAAACTGATAATTACAAATTGTTAACTATACTTCAATTTGAAGTTGTGAATTTAAAATTCTCAAATAATTAATTTAGAACTGATAATTACAAATTGTTAACTATACTTCAATTTGAAGTTGTGAATTTAAAATTTTCAAATAAACAATTTAGAATTAATAATTACAAATTGTTAACTATACTTCAATTTGAAGTTGAGAATATGAAATTCTCAAATAAACAATTTAGAATTAATATTTACAAATTGTTAACTATACTTCAATTTGAAGTTGTGAATTTGAAATTCTCAAATAAACAATTTAGAATTAATAATTTCAAATTATTAACTATACTTCAATTTGAAGTTGTGAATTTGAAATTCTCAAATAAACAATTTAGAATTAATAATTACAAATTTTTAACTATACTTCAATTTGAAGTTGTGAATTTGAAAATCTCAAATAAACAATTTAGAATTAATAATTTCAAATTATTAACTATACTTCAATTTGAAGTTGTGAATTTGAAATTCTCAAATAAACAATTTAGAATTAATAATTACAAATTTTTAACTATACTTCAACTTGAAGTTGTGAATTTGAAATTTATAAATAAACAATTTAGAATTAATAATTTCAAATTATTAACTATACTTCAATTTGAAGTTGTGAATTTGAAATTATCAAATAAACAATTTAGATTTAATAATTTCAAATTATTAACTATACTTCAATTTGAAGTTGTGAATTTGAAATACTCAAATTAACAATTTAGAATTATTAATTACAAATTGTTAACTACACTTCAATTTAAAGTTGTAAATTTGAAAGTCTCAAATAAACAATTTAGAATTAATAATTACAAATTGTTAACTATACTTCAAATTGAAGTTATGAATGTGATATTCTCAAATAAACAATTTAGAATTAATAACTACAAATTGTTAACTATACTTCAATTTGAAGTTGTGAATTTAAAATTCTCAAATAATTAATTTAGAACTGATAATTACAAATTGTTAACTATACTTCAATTTGAAGTTGTGAATTTAAAATTTTCAAATAAACAATTTAGAACTGATAATTACAAATTGTTAACTATACTTCAATTTGAAGTTGTAAATTTGAAAGTCACAAATAAACAATTTGGAATTAATAATTACAAATTGTTAACTATACTTCAAATTGAAGTTATGAATTTGATATTCTCAAATAAACAATTTAGAATTAATAACTACTAATTGTTAACTATACTTCAAATTGAAGTTGAGAATATGAAATTCTCAAATAAACAATTTAGAATTAATAATTTTAAATTGTTAACTATACTTCAATTTGAAGTTGTAAATTTGAAATTCTCAAATAAACAATTTAGAATTAATAATTACAAATTGTTAACTATACTTCAATTTGAAGTTGTGAATTTAAAATTCTCAAATAATTAATTTAGAACTGATAATTACAAATTGTTAACTATACTTCAATTTGAAGTTGTGAATTTAAAATTTTCAAATAAACAATTTAGAACTGATAATTACAAATTGTTAACTATACTTCAATTTGAAGTTGTGAATTTGAAATTCTCAAATAAACAATTTAGAATTAATAATTACAAATTGTTAACTATACTTCAATTTGAAGTTGTAAATTTGAAAGTCTCAAATAAACAATTTAGAATTAATAATTACAAATTGTTAACTATACTTCAAATTGAAGTTATGAATTTGATATTCTCAAATAAACAATTTAGAATTAATAACTACTAATTGTTAACTATACTTCAAATTGAAGTTGAGAATATGAAATTCTCAAATAAACAATTTAGAATTAATAATTTCAAATTGTTAACTATACTTCAATTTGAAGTTGTAAATTTGAAATTCTCAAATAAACAATTAAGAATTAATAATTACAAATTGTTAACTATACTTCAATTTGAAGTTGTGAATTTAAAATTCTCAAATAATTAATTTAGAACTGATAATTACAAATTGTTAACTATACTTCAATTTGAAGTTGTGAATTTAAAATTTTCAAATAAACAATTTAGAACTGATAATTACAAATTGTTAACTATACTTCAATTTGAAGTTGTGAATTTGAAATTCTCAAATAAACAATTTAGAATTAATAATTACAAATTGTAAACTATACTTCAATTTGAAGTTGAGAATATGAAATTCTCAAATAAACAATTTAGAATTAATAATTACAAATTGTTAACTATATTTCAATTTGAAGTTGTGAATTTGAAATTCTCAAATAAACAATTTAGAATTAATAATTTCAAATTATTAACTATACTTCAATTTGAAGTTGTGAATTTGAAATTCTCAAATAAACAATTTAGAATTAATAATTACAAATTTTTAACTATACTTCAATTTGAAGTTGTGAATTTAAAATTCTCAAATAATTAATTTAGAACTGATAATTACAAATTGTTAACTATACTTCAATTTGAAGTTGTGAATTTAAAATTTTCAAATAAACAATTTAGAACTGATAATTACAAATTGTTAACTATACTTCAATTTAAAGTTGTAAATTTGAAAGTCTCAAATAAACAATTTAGAATTAATAATTACAAATTGTTAACTATACTTCAAATTGAAGTTATGAATTTGATATTCTCAAATAAACAATTTAGAATTAATAACTACTAATTGTTAACTATACTTCAATTTAAAGTTGTGAATTTGAAATTTTCAAATAAACAATTTAGAATTAATAATTACAAATTTTTAACTATACTTCAATTTGAAGTTGTGAATTTGATATTCTCAAATAAACAATTTAGAATTAATAATTTCAAATTGTTAACTATACTTCAATTTGAAGTTGTAAATTTGAAATTCTCAAATAAACAATTTAGAATTAATAATTACAAATTGTTAACTATACTTCAATTTGAAGTTGTGAATTTAAAATTCTCAAATAATTAATTTAGAACTGATAATTGCAAATTGTTAACTATACTTCAATTTGAAGTTGTGAATTTAAAATTTTCAAATAAACAATTTAGAACTGATAATTACAAATTGTTAACTATACTTCAATTTGAAGTTGTGAATTTGAAATTCTCAAATAAAAAATTTAGAATTAATAATTACAAATTGTTAACTATACTTCAATTTGAAGTTGAGAATATGAAATTCTCAAATAAACAATTTAGAATTAATAATTACAAATTGTTAACTATATTTCAATTTGAAGTTGTGAATTTGAAATTCTCAAATAAACAATTTAGAATTAATAATTTCAAATTATTAACTATACTTCAATTTGAAGTTGTGAATTTGAAATTCTCAAATAAACAATTTAGAATTAATAATTACAAATTGTTAACTATACTTCAAATTGAAGTTATGAATGTGATATTCTCAAATAAACAATTTAGAATTAATAACTACAAATTGTTAACTATACTTCAATTTGAAGTTGTGAATTTAAAATTCTCAAATAATTAATTTAGAACTGATAATTACAAATTGTTAACTATACTTCAATTTGAAGTTGTGAATTTAAAATTTTCAAATAAACAATTTAGAACTGATAATTACAAATTGTTAACTATACTTCAATTTAAAGTTGTAAATTTGAAAGTCTCAAATAAACAATTTAGAATTAATAATTACAAATTGTTAACTATACTTCAAATTGAAGTTATGAATTTGATATTCTCAAATAAACAATTTAGAATTAATAACTACTAATTGTTAACTATACTTCAAATTGAAGTTGAGAATATGAAATTCTCAAATAAACAATTTAGAATTAATAATTTCAAATTGTTAACTATACTTCAATTTGAAGTTGTAAATTTGAAATTCTCAAATAAACAATTTAGAATTAATAATTACAAATTGTTAACTATACTTCAATTTGAAGTTGTGAATTTAAAATTCTCAAATAATTAATTTAGAACTGATAATTACAAATTGTTAACTATACTTCAATTTGAAGTTGTGAATTTAAAATTTTCAAATAAACAATTTAGAACTGATAATTACAAATTGTTAACTATACTTCAATTTGAAGTTGTGAATTTGAAATTCTCAAATAAACAATTTAGAATTAATAATTACAAATTGTTAACTATACTTCAATTTGAAGTTGAGAATATGAAATTCTCAAATAAACAATTTAGAATTAATAATTACAAATTGTTAACTATATTTCAATTTGAAGTTGTGAATTTGAAATTCTCAAATAAACAATTTAGAATTAATAATTTCAAATTATTAACTATACTTCAATTTGAAGTTGTGAATTTGAAATTCTCAAATAAACAATTTAGAATTAATAATTACAAATTTTTAACTATACTTCAATTTGAAGTTGTGAATTTAAAATTCTCAAATAATTAATTTAGAACTGATAATTACAAATTGTTAACTATACTTCAATTTGAAGTTGTGGTTTTAACATTCTCAAATAAACAATTTAGAATTAAGAATTACAAATTGTGAACTATACTAATTTGAAGTTGTGAATTTAAAATTCTCAAATAATTAATTTAGAACTGATAATTACAAATTGTTAACTATACTTCAATTTGAAGTTGTGAATTTAAAATTTTCAAATAAACAATTTAGAACTGATAATTACAAATTGTTAACTATACTTCAATTTGAAGTTGTGAATTTGAAATTCTCAAATAAACAATTTAGAATTAATAATTACAAATTGTTAACTATACTTCAATTTGAAGTTGAGAATATGAAATTCTCAAATAAACAATTTAGAATTAATAATTACAAATTGTTAACTATACTTCAATTTGAAGTTGTGAATTTGAAATTCTCAAATAAACAATTTAGAATTAATAATTACAAATTTTTAACTATACTTCAATTTGAAGTTGTGAATTTGATATTCTCAAATAAACAATTTAGAATTAATAATTTCAAATTGTTAACTATACTTCAATTTGAAGTTGTAAATTTGAAATTCTCAAATAAACAATTTAGAATTAATAATTACAAATTGTTAACTATACTTCAATTTAAAGTTGTGAATTTAAAATTCTCAAATAATTAATTTAGAACTGATAATTGCAAATTGTTAACTATACTCAATTTGAAGTTGTGAATTTAAAATTTTCAAATAAACAATTTAGAACTGATAATTACAAATTGTTAACTATACTTCAATTTGAAGTTGTGAATTTGAAATTCTCAAATAAAAACTTAGAATTAATAATTACAAATTGTTAACTATACTAATTTGAAGTTGAGAATATGAAATTCTCAAATAAACAATTTAGAATTAATAATTACAAATTCTTAACTATATTTCAATTTGAAGTTGTGAATTTGAAATTCTCAAATAAACAATTTAGAATTAATAATTTCAAATTATTAACTATACTTCAATTTGAAGTTGTGAATTTGAAATTTCACATAAACAATTTAGAATTAATAATTACAAATTTTTAACTATACTCAATTTGAAGTTGTGAATTTGATATTCTCAAATAAACAATTTAGAATTAATAATTTCAAATTGTTAACTATACTCAATTTGAAGTTGTGAATTTGAAATTCTCAAATAAACGATTTAGAACTGATAATTACAACTATACTTCAATTTGAAGTTGTGAATTTGAAATTCTCAAATAAACAATTTAGAATTAATAATTTCAAATTATTAACTATACTTCAATTTGAAGTTGTGAATTTGAAATTTACATAAACAATTTAGAATTAATAATTACAAATTTTTAACTATACTTCAATTTGAAGTTGTGAATTTAAAATTCTCAAATAATTAATTTAGAACTGATAATTACAAATTGTTAACTATACTTCAATTTGAAGTTGTGGTTTTAACATTCTCAAATAAACAATTTAGAATTAAGAATTACAAATTGTTAACTATACTTCAATTTGAAGTTGTGAATTTAAAATTCTCAAATAATTAATTTAGAACTGATAATTACAAATTGTTAACTATACTTCAATTTGAAGTTGTGAATTTAAAATTTTCAAATAAACAATTTAGAACTGATAATTACAAATTGTTAACTATACTTCAATTTGAAGTTGTGAATTTGAAATTCTCAAATAAACAATTTAGAATTAATAATTACAAATTGTTAACTATACTTCAATTTGAAGTTGAGAATATGAAATTCTCAAATAAACAATTTAGAATTAATAATTACAAATTGTTAACTATACTTCAATTTGAAGTTGTGAATTTGAAATTCTCAAATAAACAATTTAGAATTAATAATTACAAATTTTTAACTATACTTCAATTTGAAGTTGTGAATTTGATATTCTCAAATAAACAATTTAGAATTAATAATTTTAAATTGTTAACTATACTTCAATTTGAAGTTGTAAATTTGAAATTCTCAAATAAACAATTTAGAATTATTAATTACAAATTGTTAACTATACTTCAATTTAAAGTTGTGAATTTAAAATTCTCAAATAATTAATTTAGAACTGATAATTGCAAATTGTTAACTATACTTCAATTTGAAGTTGTGAATTTAAAATTTTCAAATAAACAATTTAGAACTGATAATTACAAATTGTTAACTATACTTCAATTTGAAGTTGTGAATTTGAAATTCTCAAATAAAAAATTTAGAATTAATAATTACAAATTGTTAACTATACTTCAATTTGAAGTTGAGAATATGAAATTCTCAAATAAACAATTTAGAATTAATAATTACAAATTCTTAACTATATTTCAATTTGAAGTTGTGAATTTGAAATTCTCAAATAAACAATTTAGAATTAATAATTTCAAATTATTAACTATACTTCAATTTGAAGTTGT
The DNA here is from genome assembly GCA_036346125.1 of Lycocerus yunnanus. Lineage (NCBI taxonomy): Eukaryota > Metazoa > Arthropoda > Insecta > Coleoptera > Cantharidae > Lycocerus > Lycocerus yunnanus. The sequence continues at coordinate 58,687 of JARFIX010000227.1, forward strand.
GAATTTGAAATTTCACATAAACAATTTAGAATTAATAATTACAAATTTTTAACTATACTTCAATTTGAAGTTGTGAATTTGATATTCTCAAATAAACAATTTAGAATTAATAATTTCAAATTGTTAACTATACTTCAATTTGAAGTTGTAAATTTGAAATTCTCAAATAAACAATTTAGAATTAATAATTACAAATTGTTAACTATACTTCAATTTGAAGTTGTGAATTTGAAATTCTCAAATAAACAATTTAGAATTAATAATTACAAATTGTTAACTATACTTCAATTTGAAGTTGAGAATATGAAATTCTCAAATAAACAATTTATAATTAATAATTACAAATTGATAACTATACTTCAATTTGAAGTTGTGAATTTGAAATTCTCAAATAAACGATTTAGAACTGATAATTACAAATTATTAACTATACTTCAATTTGAAGTTGTGAATTTGAAATTCTCAAATAAACAATTTAGAATTAATAATTACAAATTGTTAACTATACTTCAATTTGAAGTTGTGAATTTAAAATTCTCAAATAAACAATTTAGAACTGATAATTACAAATTATTAATTATACTTCAATTTGAAGTTGTGAATTTAAAATTTTCAAATAAACAATTTAGAACTGATAATTACAAATTGTTAACTATACTTCAATTTGAAGTTGTAAATTTGAAAGTCTCAAATAAACAATTTAGAATTAATAATTACAAATTGTTAACTATACTTTAATTAAAAGTTGTGAATTTGAAATTCTCAAATAAACAATTTAGAATTAATAATTACAAATTATTAACTATACTTCAATTTGAAGTTGTGAATTTGAAATTCTTAAATAAACAATTTAGAATTAATAATTACAAATTGTTAACTATACTTCAATTTGAAGTTGTGAATTTGAAATTCTCAAATAAACAATTTAGATTTAATAATTTCAAATTTTTAACTATACTTCAATTTGAAGTTGTGAATTTGAAATTCTCAAATAAACAATTTAGAATTATTAATTACAAATTGTTAACTACACTTCAATTTGAAGTTGTGAATTTAAAATTCTCAAATAAACAATTTTTAATATAATATAATATAATCTTTATTAACGGAATGATTCCTTTTTACAAAACACATAAAAATAAATAAATTTAAATCGATTACATATTTAGAGCAAGCCTAAGAGATGATTTTATCTTAGTTGAGGAATTTGCAAAAAAGTCATCTTCGGTCCTGTTCGCAAAGCTCTGCAACCTTGTAATAGGCGAATTCATCGCATAGCTTGTTCTATGGTAATTAGTTCGAAAGAGATCTGCTTTCCGAACTAAACTCGGGTGGACCCAAACATTTATTGACTGTAAAAGTGATGGACAATCGATTTCGTTGTTGAGAAGCTTAAACAAGAACAACAAGTCCAGGTATCTTCTTCTGGTATCCAATCTTGACAAACCTAGGTAACCCAAAAGTAAATCGTAATCAGAGTCGAAGCTTATACGGAACTTGAAGCAGATGAATTTAACATATTTTCTTTGAAGCTTCTCTAGTCGAGCGATGTGCGTGAGACAGTATGGATTCCAAACTACTGAACAATACTCAAGGTTTGAACGCACATAAGCAGTAAACAACAGATTAAGAACACGTAAACTGCTAAATTCATGAGTGTGTCGCTTAATAAAACCCAACATTTTGTTACCTCTACTAACAATTTCGTTCATATGTGAAACAAAGCCAAAATTAGAATCGACCGTTACTCCCAGATTGTAACATTACACTTTCACTTGTGTTGTTACATAAATTTTATTTTATTTAATTTCAAATTTTACTAGGGTTTTTGATAATCTAAGTTGGCACTATGTTTTCCTATTTAGATAATCTTACTTTCTGATAACCCCAGTGCTCAAATAAGACCTCAAGAGTACGCATATATTTTTATTTTGGTGCAAATTTTTATCTATTTTAAACCTACTGTGATTTATTCCATCCTTCATATCACAGGTAACTTACATTTAATTTTATTGTAACGATTCTGACCACTTATTTTTAGTGGGTTTTAATGCCAGGTTTAAGAATCTGTTTGGTTGCATTTACATCACATATTTTATTTAAATTTTGCAATGCGTCAAGACGTTATCTTTGCCAATCTACACCTGGATTGATAAGAAAAATTTAGCCCACCAATAAAAGTCGACCTTCGTCAATTAACTTTTATATTGGAGCTGTTACGGAAAATTATTTTTCATTATTTTCACGGATTTTGGACTGTTGGGTTTAGTGGATGATGGGGTCCTCGCATTTTTTAGACGATGGTATTCTTGAAGCTTTGTGAGAGCTTCTATGCTCCTGATCAAGATGCCAGTTGTTCCTTGTCAGGCCTTTGATTTTACCACGAAGACAGCTGTTCCTTCCATTTATTTTTTTACCTCCGTTTGAAGTTGGACGAAGCGTTTGTAACGAGCCATTGCTATGAATTTGTATAGTTTGTTAATCAATTTTCAACATTGGTGGTTGACGTTGTCGACCTGAAGTTATGTTTAATCCATTCTTGTGTCTTTATTTGATTTTAGTAAGCTTCCTGAGATAACCTGATGTGGGACGATGACGTGATTTACTCTGAAATTGAAGGTAACCCGAAATGGAAGGTATTTTAAAGAATCGATCCATCATTTTGGAAGTCTCTAGGTAAGTGAGCTATGTCAATGAAGATTCGGGATGTGTGTTTTAACTGCGCTTCAGGTGGGACTTTTGATTTAACGTCAACGATTTCACAACAAGAATTCAATTGTTGAACAATTCATAGTAATGGGAGTCGACTTGAACCATCACTAGCCTTCAGCTGGTGTGGTTGTATTTTGCTTTAAGAAGTTTACCCTCAGGTAAACTTACTTATTTAACCCTTTTTTTTATTATTTTAGCCTGTAGCCTCAGCTACTTGCTAATGTTACTTGCTTTGTTTTTTATTTTTATTATGTGTTTGTTCTGATAAGGAATTGAGAATATATGTCACAACATCTGTTTACTATCTTTGCTTTTGTTAAATTAAACAATTCTTCCTTTCTTGTACGTTTTATTTACTTTAGCTGGCGCCTCATTTCCATCATTTTTCCTCATACTGAGCAATGCAATTTTAATTACGAACCCACGACGGTTTTCGAACCACCCCCGCACTTCGACTAAATACTTAAATGTATAAGAGTTAGCCGATCGTGTAATAAGAGCTACGATCAAGCAAGTGGCTAGCGTGGCAAAATTAATAATTATGCAATAATTGCTACAAGATCTCTAAAATACGAAACCGTTTCAATGGTGTTTCCTAACAAACTGTAAGCATGATCGAAGCGTTCTCTCTTTCGAGAAAAATTAAGAAATTTGCATTTATTAATATTTAATTCTATGAAGTTCGCACTGCACCATGATTCAAAAGAACGAAGATCATCAGAGATCAAGCTATAATCGTGTACAGTGTTCGCGACTTTGAAAATTTTGAGATCGTCAGCATACAGTAGAAATTTGCAGTTGTTGAAAGCCGATTTGACGTCATTAATGTACAGCGTGAACAGCAGTGGACCTAGGTGGGAGCCTTGAGGTATTCCCGACTTCACAAAGATATCGCGAGAGTAACAGTTGTTGATTTTTACCTTTTGCCGTCGATTGGATAAATATGATAGGAGCCAATTACATAGATTGACACCAATCCCCAACTTACTCAACTTAAAGACCAATCGTTCAATATGTACCCGATCAAATGCCTTTGTGAAATCGGTGTAAATGCAGTCAATACTGGAGCCAGATTCAAGATTATTAGTCACATATTCTGAAAACGTACATAAATTAGTTGATGTTGACCTATGTTTGTAAAAACCATGCTGTTCATCGATGATTATGCCTTTAGTTGCCCAGAAAAGCTTTTCCGTAACAATCCATTCAAAAAGTTTTGGAAGTACTGATAATATGCTTATCGGCCTATAGTTTCCAACGTGAGAACGATCTTTTCCTTTGAAAATAGGTGTAACCGAAGAGATTTTCCAAGCAGCGGAAAGCAAGACGTCTGCAATGATTTGTTAAAGACAAGTGTTATCGGTTTAGCAAGAGTTTCTCGGCAATTTTTGATAAATATGGCAGGGATTCCATCTGAGCAGGGGTTTGACGAAATATTAAGTAGTTGTAATTTATCAGCTACTTCTTGTTCGGTTATACCAATATTGTTTAAATCAACGCAGTCCACTAACAAAGAGTCCCATTCGGTACTGATATTTTTTGGATGATCACAATAAGCATTTTCAAAGAAATTTGCAAACAAATTGGCAATGCTTGCGGCATCGTCACAGTAGCTTACACCATCATGCATTTTTGATGGAATGTCACAATCACTAAACTCAGACTTGGATTTCATGAGGGACCATAATTGTTCCGGAGAGTTGTTCAGCAGCTTATGCTCCACATCTACAATATGATTTCTTCTATCATAATCAATCGCGAGCTTGCAGAAGTTTCTTGCATCACTAAAACTTTGATATGTATCACTGTTTGGAGAGTTCTTATACAATCTGTGCAGATGCTTCTTGTTAAAGATTAAGGATTTGGTTCGTTTGCTTACCCAAGTTGGAAATGTGTCATATTTTTTCTTCTTGTATATAACTGGTACGATGGAATCAATTAGAGCAAGGATAATCTCCGTAAATTTGTGAACACAATCGTCAATGGATGTAAGATTTACCAGAAAATTCCAGTCGATTCGGCCAGTATACCTATCGTCAATGAACTCGTTATTATTTATATTCGAATTTAACCAAGTCTCTGCAAGTACAATGATAGGAAAGTTCTCATTCAAGATGCTTACGTATAACTTATTAAGCTTCGTACGTAATCCGCGGACATTCTGATAATAAGTGGTTAATTCGGTGGAGACATCCCTAGGGCTTCCTGAAAATTCGCCCGGTTTACAACTGACTTTGGCTTTTCAAAAAACCTCCTAACTAAAGCACCATTAGGCCAAAAATTAGGTTGCATTAGTTTGGGCAAATACAATGAGTTGGTGGTAATTTTAAACGATCTGTAATTGTCGGGATACTTCGAATTTAAAATTTCAACTTTTAGGTTCGGCTGAATGTTGTCGATTAAATCTGTAACTAAATTGGTATTAATGTAATCCAGGATTTTTTCGCTACTTGCGTGTGGGTTAATTCTGGACAAAAATAAAGTAGAGTTGCGAACCCTCCGAGTAACAACTGTAAAGCCATCATTCGTATCATCATTCATCATTCGTATTTGTTTGTTCACAATTGCCAATCACTAATTGATCACGTCTTCGACTTCTTCTATTATCGGTTGTGGGGTTAGAGGTTGAATTGGATTTGCCACTATTATTGTTCAAAGCAACATTACTTTGCGTGTTTATGCGTATGGAACCGGAACCATTATTAACCTCATTTACTGAAGTGACAGATTGTGGTAGAATTTCTAGCGGTGCGTTCATAGTCGTTGCTGTTGTATTCTGTTCACAAGCGTGCGGAATACTGGGCGATTGTAGCATCAACGCGTTAACTTTTTCAATCACCAGCGAATTACAGAGCGATTTCTCGCTGACTAGTTCTTTTAAAATAGCAATTTGCTGTTTTAAACTGTCAATTAAATCGCTTAGAAAATTCACTGCACGCCAGTTAGTTAAAACAATGTTATTTTTGTAATTATCGGGTAGGTTACCATTAGCCATTAAGTCTATTAGTTTATCTTTTTTCAATTTTCTTAATTCAGTTGTCAACTTTAGGTTTTCCTGCGAAGACATTCTGAATAATGTTGATTAATTCGAATAACAAATATATAACAAATAAATAACAAATGCAATTTCAAATTGTCGTGAACACTTTTAAACAAAACATAACCTCACTTTAACACTCACGTGCGAACTCTGAACTCTGATTTAAAACTGATAATTACAAATTGTTAACTATACTTCAATTTAAAGTTGTGAATTTGAACTTTTCAAATAAACAATTTAGAACTGATAATTACAAATTGTTAACTATACTTCAATTTGAAGTTGTGAATTTGAAATTCTCAAATAAACAATTTAGAATTAATAATTACAAATTGTTAACTATACTTCAATTTGAAGTTGTGAATTTGAAATTCACAAATAAACAATTAAAACTGATAATTACAAATTGTTAACTATACTTCAATTTAAAGTTGTGAATTTAAAATTCTCAAATAATTAATTTAGAACTGATAATTACAAATTGTTAACTATACTTCAATATGAAGTTGTGAATTTAAAATTTTCAAATAAACAATTTAGAACTGATAATTACAAATTGTTAACTATACTTCAATTTGAAGTTGTGAATTTGAAATTCTCAAATAAACAATTAAGAATTAATAATTACAAATTGTAAACTATACTTCAATTGGAAGTTGAGAATATGAAATTCTCAAATAAACAATTTAGAATTAATAATTACAAATTGATAACTATACTTCAATTTGAAGTTGTGAATTTGAAATTCTCAAATATACAATTTAGAATTAATAATTTCAAATTATTAACTATACTTCAATTTGAAGTTGTGAATTTGAAATTCTCAAATAAACAATTTAGAATTAATAATTACAAATTGTTAACTATACTTCAATTTGAAGTTGTGAATTTGAAATTTATAAATAAACAATTTAGAATTAATAATTTCAAATTATTAACTATACTTCAATTTGAAGTTATGAATTTGAAATTCTCAAATAAACAATTGAGAATTATTAATTACAAATTGTTAGCTACACTTCAATTTGAAGTTGTGAATTTGAAATTCTCAAATAAACAATTTAGAATTAATAATTACAAATTGTTAACTATACTTCAATTTGAAGTTGTGAATTTGAAATTCTCAAATAAACAATTTAGAATTAATAATTACAAATAGTTAACTATACTTCAATTTGAAGTTGTAAATTTGAAATTCTCAAATAAACAATTTAGAACTGATAATTACAAATTGTTAACTATACTTCAAGTTGAAGTTCTGAATTTGAAATTATCAAATAAACAATTAAGAATTATTAATTGCAAATTGTTAACTACACTTCAATTTAAAGTTGTGAATTTAAAATTCTCAAATAAACAATTTAAAACTGATAATTACAAATTGTTAACTATACTCAATTTGAAGTTGTGAATTTGAAATTCTCAAAAAAACAATTAAGAATTAATAATTACAAATTGTTAACTATATTTCAATTTGAAGTTGTGAATTTGAAATTCTCAAATAAACAATTTAGAACTGATAATTACAAATTATTAACTATACTTCAATTTGAAGTTGTGAATTTGAAATTCTCAAATAAACAATTTAGAATTAAGAATTACAAATTGTTAACTATACTTCAATTTGAAGTTGTGAATTTAAAATTCTAAAATAATTAATTTAGAACTGATAATTACAAATTGTTAACTATACTTCAATTTGAAGTTGAGAATATGAAATTCTCAAATAAACAATTTAGAACTGATAACTACAAATTGTTAACTATACTTCAATTTGAAGTTGTGAATTTAAAATTCACAAATAATTAATTTAGAACTGATAATTACAAATTGTTAACTATACTTCAAATTGAAGTTGAGAATATGAAATTCTCAAATAAACAATTTAGAACTGATAATTACAAATTGTTAACTATACTTCAATTAGAAGTTGTGAATTTAAAATTCTCAAATAATTAATTTAGAACTGATAATTACAAATTGTTAACTATACTTCAAATTGAAGTTGTGAATTTGAAATTCTCAAATAAACAATTTATTATTAATAATTACAAATTTTTAACTGTACTTCAATTTGAAGTTGTGAATTTGATATTCTCAAATAAACAATTTAGAATTAATAATTACAAATTGTTAACTATACTTCAATTTGAAGTTGAGAATATGAAATTCTCAAATAAACAATTTAGAACTGATAACTACAAATTGTTAACTATACTTCAATTTGAAGTTGTGAATTTAAAATTCTCAAATAATTAATTTAGAACTGATAATTACAAATTGTTAACTATACTTCAAATTGAAGTTGAGAATATGAAATTCTCAAATAAACAATTTAGAACTGATAATTACAAATTGTTAACTATACTTCAATTAGAAGTTGTGAATTTAAAATTCTCAAATAATTAATTTAGAACTGATAATTACAAATTGTTAACTATACTTCAAATTGAAGTTGTGAATTTGAAATTCTCAAATAAACAATTTATTATTAATAATTACAAATTTTTAACTATACTTCAATTTGAAGTTGTGAATTTGAAATTCTCAAATAAACAATTTAGAATTAATAATTACAAATTGTTAACTATACTTCAATTTGAAGTTGTGAATTTGAAATTCTCAAATAAACAATTTAGAATTAATAATTACAAATTGTTAACTATACTTCAATTTGAAGTTGTGAATTTGAAATTCTCAAATAAACAGTTTAGAACTGATAATTACAAATTGTTAACTATACTTCAATTTGAAGTTGTGAATTTAAAATTTTCAAATAAACAATTTAGAACTGATAATTACAAATTGTTAACTATACTTCAAGTTGAAGTTCTGAATTTGAAATTATCAAATAAACAATTAAGAATTATTAATTGCAAATTGTTAACTACACTTCAATTTAAAGTTGTAAATTTAAAATTCTCAAATAAACAATTTAAAACTGATAATTACAAATTGTTAACTATACTTCAATTTGAAGTTGTGAATTTGAAATTCTCAAATAAACAATTAAGAATTAATAATTACAAATTGTTAACTATATTTCAATTTGAAGTTGTGAATTTGAAATTCTCAAATAAACAATTTAGAACTGATAATTACAAATTATTAACTATACTTCAATTTGAAGTTGTGAATTTGAAATTCTCAAATAAACAATTTAGAATTAAGAATTACAAATTGTTAACTATACTTCAATTAGAAGTTGTGAATTTAAAATTCTAAAATAATTAATTTAGAACTGATAATTACAAATTGTTAACTATACTTCAATTTGAAGTTGTGAATTTAAAATTTTCAAATAAACAATTTAGAATTAATAATTACAAATTGTTAACTATACTTCAATTTGAAGTTGAGAATATGAAATTCTCAAATAAACAATTTCGAACTGATAACTACAAATTGTTAACTATACTTCAATTTGAAGTTGTGAATTTAAAATTATCAAATAAACAATTAAGAATTATTAATTGCAAATTGTTAACTACACTTCAATTTAAAGTTGTGAATTTAAAATTCTCAAATAAACAATTTAAAACTGATAATTACAAATTGTTAACTATACTTCAATTTGAAGTTGTGAATTTGAAATTCTCAAAAAACAATTAAGAATTAATAATTACAAATTGTTAACTATATTTCAATTTGAAGTTGTGAATTTGAAATTCTCAAATAAACAATTTAGAACTGATAATTACAAATTATTAACTATACTTCAATTTGAAGTTGTGAATTTGAAATTCTCAAATAAACAATTTAGAATTAAGAATTACAAATTGTTAACTATACTTCAATTTGAAGTTGTGAATTTAAAATTCTAAAATAATTAATTTAGAACTGATAATTACAAATTGTTAACTATACTTCAATTTGAAGTTGAGAATATGAAATTCTCAAATAAACAATTTAGAACTGATAACTACAAATTGTTAACTATACTTCAATTTGAAGTTGTGAATTTAAAATTCACAAATAATTAATTTAGAACTGATAATTACAAATTGTTAACTATACTTCAAATTGAAGTTGAGAATATGAAATTCTCAAATAAACAATTTAGAACTGATAATTACAAATTGTTAACTATACTTCAATTAGAAGTTGTGAATTTAAAATTCTCAAATAATTAATTTAGAACTAATAATTACAAATTGTTAACTATATCAAATTGAAGTTGTGAATTTGAAATTCTCAAATAAACAATTTATTATTAATAATTACAAATTTTTAACTGTACTTCAATTTGAAGTTGTGAATTTGATATTCTCAAATAAACAATTTAGAATTAATAATTACAAATTGTTAACTATACTTCAATTTGAAGTTGAGAATATGAAATTCTCAAATAAACAATTTAGAACTGATAACTACAAATTGTTAACTATACTTCAATTTGAAGTTGTGAATTTAAAATTCTCAAATATTTAATTTAGAACTGATAATTACAAATTGTTAACTATACTTCAAATTGAAGTTGAGAATATGAAATTCTCAAATAAACAATTTAGAACTGATAATTACAAATTGTTAACTATACTTCAATTAGAAGTTGTGAATTTAAAATTCTCAAATAATTAATTTAGAACTGATAATTACAAATTGTTAACTATACTTCAAATTGAAGTTGTGAATTTGAAATTCTCAAATAAACAATTTATTATTAATAATTACAAATTTTTAACTATACTTCAATTTGAAGTTGTGAATTTGAAATTCTCAAATAAACAATTTAGAATTAATAATTACAAATTGTTAACTATACTTCAATTTGAAGTTGTGAATTTGAAATTCTCAAATAAACAATTTAGAATTAATAATTACAAATTGTTAACTATACTTCAATTTGAAGTTGTGAATTTGAAATTCTCAAATAAACAGTTTAGAACTGATAATTACAAATTCTTAACTATACTTCAATTTGAAGTTGTGAATTTGAAATTCTCAAATAAACAATTTAGAATTAATAATTACAAATTGTTAACTATACTTCAATTTGAAGTTGTGAATTTGAAATTCTCAAATAAACAATTTAGAATTAATAATTACTAATTGTTAACTATACTTCAATTTGAAGTTGTGAATTTGAAATTCTCAAATAAACAATTTAGAATTAATAATTTCAAATTATTAACTATATTTCAATTTGAAGTTGTGAATTTGAAATTCTCAAATAACAATTTAGAATTAATAATTTCAAATTATTAACTATACTTCAATTTGAAGTTGTGAATTTGAAATACTCAAATAAACAATTTAAAATTAATAATTTCAAATTCTAACTATACTTCAATTTGAAGTTGTGAATTTGAAATTCTCAAATAAACAATTTAGAATTATTAATTACAAATTGTTAACAATACTGCAATTTGAAGTTATGAATTTGAAATTCTCAAATAAACAATTTAGAACTGATAATTACAAATTGTTAACTATACTTTAATTTGAACTTGTGAATTTGAAATTCTCAAATAAACAATTTAGAATTAATAATTTCAAATTATTAACTATACTTCAATTTGAAGTTGTGAATTTGAAATTCTCAAATAAACAATTTAGAATTAAAATTACAAATTGTTAACTATACTTCAATTTGAAGTTGTGAATTTGATATTATCAAATAAACAATTTAGAAATAATATTTACAAATTGTTAACTATACTTTAATTTGAAGTTGTGAATATGAAATTTATAAATAAACAATTTAGAATTATTAATTTCAAATTATTAACTATACTTCAATTTGACGTTGTAAATTTGAAATTCTCAAATAAACAATTTAGAATTAATAATTACAAATTGTTAACTATACTTCAATTTGAAGTTGTGAATTTGAAATTCTCAAATAAACAATTTAGAATTAATAATTACAAGTTGTTACCTATACTTCAATTTGAAGTTGTAAATTAGAAATTCTCAAATAAACAATTTAGAACTGATAATTACAAATTGTTAACTATACTTCAATTTGAAGTTGTAATTTTGAAATTCTCAAATAAACAATTTAGAACTGATAATTACAAATTGTTAACTAATACTTCAATTTGAAGTTGTGAATTTGAAATTCTCAAATACACAATTTAGAATTATTACTTTCAAATTATTAACTATACTTCAGTTTGAAGTTGTGAATTTGAAATTCTTAAATAAACAATTTAGAAGTAATAATTACAAATTGTTAACTATACTTTAATTTGAAGTTGTGAATTTGAAATTCACAAATAAATAATTTAGAACTGATAATTACAAATTGTTAACTATACATCAATTTGAAGTTGTGAATTTAAAATTCTCAAATAAACAATTTAGAATTAATAATTACAAATTGTTAACTATACTTCAATTTGAAGTTATTAATTTGAAATTCTCAAATAAGCAATTTAAAACTGATAATTACAAATTGTTAACTATACTTCAATTTGAAGTTGTGAATTTAAAATTTTCAAATAAACAATTTAGAACTGATAATTACAAATTGTTAACTATACTTCAATTTGAAGTTGTAAATATAAAAGTCTCAAATAAACAATTTAGAATTAATAATTATAAATTGTTAACTATACTTTAAAGTTGTGAATTTGAAATTCTTAAATAAACAATTTAGAATTAATAATTAGAATTGTTAACTATACTTCAATTTAAAATTGTGAATTTGAAATTCTCAAATATACAATTTAGAATTAATAATTACAAATTATTAACTATACTAATTTGAAGTTGTGAATTTGAAATTCTCAAATAAACAATTAAAACTGATAATTACAAATTGTTAACTATACTTCAATTTGAAGTTGTGAATTTAAAATTCTCAAATAATTAATTTAGAACTGATAATTACAAATTGTTAACTATAATTTATTTGAAGTTGTGAATTTAAAATTTTCAAATAAACAATTTAGAACTGATAATTACAAATTTTAACTATACTTCAATTTGAAGTTGTGAATTTGAAATTCTCAAATAAACAATTTAGAATTAATTATTACTAATTGTTAACTATACTTCAATTTGAAGTTGAGAATATGAAATTCTCAAATAAACAATTTAGAATTAATGATTTCGAATTATTAACTATACTTCAATTTGAAGTTGTGAATTTGAAATTCTCAAATAACAATTTAGAATTAATAATTTCAAATTATTAACTATACTAATTTGAAGTTGTGAATTTGAAATTCTCAAATAAACAATTTAGAATTAATAATTTCAAATTTAACTATACTTCAATTTGAAGTTGTGAATTTGAAATTCTCAAATAAACAATTTAGAATTAATAATTACAAATTGTTAACTATACTTCAATTTGAAGTTGTGAATTTGAAATTCTCAAATAAACAATTTAGAACTGATAATTACAAATTATTAACTATACTTCAATTTGAAGTTGTGAATTTGAAATTCTCAAATAAACAATTTAGAATTAATAATTACAAATTGTTAACTATACTTCAATTTGAAGTTGTGAATTTGAAATTCTTAAATAAACAATTTAGAAATAATAATTACAAATTGTTAACTATACTTCAATTTGAAGTTGTAAATTTGAAATCCTCAAATAAACAATTTAGAAATAATAATTACAAATTGTTAACTATACTTCAATTTGAAGTTGTGAATTTGAAATTCTCAAATAAACAATTTAAAATTAATAATTACAAATTTTTAACTATACTTCAATTTGAAGTTGTGAATTTGATATTCTCAAATAAACAATTTAGAATTAATAATTACAAATTGTTAACTATACTTCAATTTGAAGTTGTGAATTTGAAATTCTCAAATAAACAATTTAGAATTATTAATTACAAATTGTTAACTACACTTCAATTGAAGTTGTGAATTTAAAATTCTCAAATAAACAATTTAAAACTGATAATTACAAATTGTTAACTATACTTCAATTTGAAGTTGTGAATTTGAAATTCTCAAATAAACAATTTAGAAATAATAATTACAAATTGTTAACTATACTTCAATTTGAAGTTGTGAATTTGAAATCCTCAAATAAACAATTTAGAAATAATAATTACAAATTGTTAACTATACTTTAATTTGAAGTTGTGAATTTGAAATTCTCAAATAAACAATTTAGAATTAAAAATTACAAATTGTCAACTATACTTCAATTTGAAGTTGTGAATTTGAAATTCTCAAATAAAAAATTTAGAATTAATAATTACAAATTGTTAACTATACTTCAATTTAAAGTTGTGAATTTGAAATTCTCAAATAAACAATTTAGAATTAATAATTACAAATTGTTAACTATATCAATTTGAAGTTGTGAATTTGAAATTCTCAAATAAACAATTTAAAATTAATAATTACAAATTTTTAACTATACTTCAATTTGAAGTTGTGAATTTGATATTCTCAAATAAACAATTTAGAATTAATAATTACAAATTGTTAACTATACTTAATTTGAAGTTGTGAATTTGAAATTCTCAAATAAAAATTTAGAATTAATAATTACAAATTGTTAACTATACTCAATTTAAAGTTGTGAATTTGAAATTCTCAAATAAACAATTTAGAATTAATAATTACAAATTGTTAACTATACTTCAATTTAAAATTGTGAATTTGAAATTCTCAAATAAACAATTTAGAATTAATAATTTCAAATTATTAACTATACTTCAATTTGAAGTTGTGAATTTGAAATTCTCAAATAAACAATTTAGAATTATTAATTACAAATTTTAACTATACTTCAATTTGAAGTTGTGAATTTGAAATTCTCAAATAAACAATTTAGAATTAATAATTACAAATTGTTAACTATACTTCAATTTGAAGTTGTGAATTTGAAATTCTCAAATAAACAATTTAGAATTAAAATTACAAATTGTTAACTATACTTCAATTTGAAGTTGTGAATTTAAATTCTCAAATAAAAATTTAGAATTAATAATTACAAATTGTTAACTATACTTCAATTTAAAGTTGTGAATTTGAAATTCTCAAATAAACAATTTAGAATTAATAATTACAAATTGTTAACTATACTTCAATTTGAAGTTGTGAATTTAAGATTCTCAAATAAATAATTTAGTGAATTTGAAATTCTCAAATTAACAATTAAGAATTAAGAATTACAAATTGTTAACTATCCTTCAATTTGAAGTTGTGAATTTGAAATTCTCAAATAAACAATTTAGAATTAATAATTTCAAATTGTTAACTATACTTAATTTGAAGTTGTGAATTTGAAATTCTCAAATAACAATTAATTAAGAATTACAATTGTTAACTATCCTTCAATTTAAGTTGTGAATTTAAATTCAAATAAACAATTTAGAATTTGATAATTCAAATTGTTGAAGTTGGGAAATTTTAAATTCTCAAATAAACAATTTAGAATTAATAATTTCAAATTTTAACTATACTTCAATTTGAAGTTGTGAATTTGAAATTCTCAAATAAACAATTTAGAATTAATAATTTCAAATTATTAACTATACTTCAATTTGAAGTTGTGAATTTGAAATTCTCAAATAAACAATTTAGAATTAATAATTTCAAATTATTAACTATACTTCAATTTGAAGTTGTGAATTTGAAATTCTCAAATAAACAATTTAGAATTAATAATTTCAAATTTAACTATACTTCAATTTGAAGTTGTGAATTTGAAATTCTCAAATAAACAATTTAGAATTAATAATTACAAATTGTTAACTATACTTCAATTTGAAGTTGTGAATTTGAAATTCTCAAATAAACAATTTAGAACTGATAATTACAAATTCTTAACTATACTTCAATTTGAAGTTATGAATTTAAAATTCTCAAATATACAATTTGAAACTGATAATTACAAATTGTTAACTATACTTAATTTGAAGTTGTGAATTTGAAATTTCAAATAAACAATTTAGAATTAATAATTACAAATTGTTAACTATACTTCAATTTGAAGTTGTGAATTTGAAATTCTCAAATAAACAATTTAGAATTAATAATTTCAAATTTTAACTATACTAATTTGAAGTTGTGAATTTGAAATTCTCAAATAAACAATTTAGAATTAATAATTTCAAATTATTAACTATACTTCAATTTGAAGTTGTGAATTTGAAATTCTCAAATAAACAATTTAGAATTAATAATTTCAAATTATTAACTATACTTCAATTTGAAGTTGTGAATTTGAAATTCTCAAATAAACAATTTAGAATTAATAATTTCAAATTGTTAACTATACTCAATTTGAAGTTGTGAATTTGAAATTCTCAAATAAACAATTTAGAATTAATAATTACAAATTGTTAACTATACTCAATTTGAAGTTGTGAATTTGAAATTCTCAAATAAACAATTTAGAATTAATAATTTCAAATTATTAACTATACTCAATTTGAAGTTGTGAATTTGAAATTCTCAAATAAACAATTTAGAATTAATAATTTCAAATTTAACTATACTCAATTTGAAGTTGTGAATTTGAAATTCTCAAATAAACAATTTAGAATTAATAATTACAAATTGTTAACTATACTAATTTGAAGTTGTGAATTTGAAATTCTCAAATAAACAATTTAGAATTAATAATTACAAATTGTTAACTATACTTAATTTGAAGTTGTGAATTTGAAATTCTCAAATAAACAATTTAGAATTAATAATTACAAATTATTAACTATACTCAATTTGAAGTTGTGAATTTGAAATTCTCAAATAAACAATTTAGAATTAATAATTTCAAATTTTAACTATACTAATTTGAAGTTGTGAATTTGAAATTCTCAAATAAACAATTTAGAATTAATAATTACAAATTTTAACTATACTTCAATTTGAAGTTGTGAATTTGAAATTCTCAAATAAACAATTTAGAATTAATAATTACAAATTGTTAACTATACTCAATTTGAAGTTGTGAATTTGAAATTCTCAAATAAACAATTTAGAATTAATAATTACAAATTATTAACTATACTCAATTTGAAGTTGTGAATTTGAAATTCTCAAATAAACAATTTAGAATTAATAATTTCAAATTTTAACTATACTCAATTTGAAGTTGTGAATTTGAAATTCTCAAATAAACAATTTAGAATTAATAATTATAAATTGTTAACTATACTTCAATTTGAAGTTGTGAATTTGAAATTCTCAAATAAACAATTTAGAACTGATAATTACAAATTGTTAACTATACTTCAATTTGAAGTTGTGAATTTGAAATTCTCAAATAAACAATTTAGAATTAATAATTTCAAATTATTAACTATACTTCAATTTGAAGTTGTGAATTTGAAATTTCAAATAAACAATTTAGAATTAATAATTACAAATTGTTAACTATACTAATTTGAAGTTGTGAATTTGAAATTCTCAAATAAACAATTTAGAATTAATAATTACAAATTGTTAACTATACTTCAATTTGAAGTTGTGAATTTGAAATTCTCAAATAAACAATTTAGAATTAATAATTACAAATTGTTAACTATACTCAATTTGAAGTTGTGAATTTGAAATTCTCAAATAAACAATTTAGAATTAATAATTACAAATTGTTAACTATACTTCAATTTGAAGTTGAGAATATGAAAATCTCAAATAAACAATTTAGAATTAATAATTTCAAATTATTAACTATACTTCAATTTGAAGTTGTGAATTTGAAATTCTCAATAAAAAATTTAGAATTAATAATTTCAAATTATTAACTATACTCAATTTGAAGTTGTGAATTTGAAATTCTCAAATAAACAATTTAGAATTAATAATTTCAAATTCTAACTATACTTCAATTTGAAGTTGTGAATTTAAAATTCTCAAATAAACAATTTAGAATTAATAATTACAAATTGTTAACTATACTTCAATTTGAAGTTGTGAATTTGAAATTCTCAAATAAACAATTTAGAACTGAGAATTACAAATTATTAACTATACTTCAATTTGAAGTTGTGAATTTAAAATTCTCAAATAGTTAATTTAGAACTGATAATTACAAATTGTTAACTATACTTTAATTTGAAGTTGTGAATTTAAAATTTTCAAATAAACAACTTAGAACTGATAATTACAAATTGTTAACTATACTTCAATTTGAAGTTGTGAATTTGAAATTCTCTAATAAACAATTTAGAATTAATAATTACTAATTGTTAACTATACTTCAATTTGAAGTTGAGAATATGAAATTCTCAAATAAACAATTTAGAATTAATAATTTCAAATTATTAACTATACTTCAATTTGAAGTTGTGAATTTGAAATTCTCAAATAACAATTTAGAATTAATAATTTCAAATTATTAACTATACTTCAATTTGAAGTTGTGAATTTGAAATTCTCAAATAAACAATTTAGAATTAATAATTTCAAATTTAACTATACTTCAATTTGAAGTTGTGAATTTGAAATTCTCAAATAAACAATTTAGAATTAATAATTACAAATTGTTAACTATACTTCAATTTGAAGTTGTGAATTTGAAATTCTCAAATAAACAATTTAGAACTGATAATTACAAATTATTAATTATACTTCAATTTGAAGTTGTGAATTTGAAATTCTCAAATAAACAATTTAGAATTAATAATTTCAAATTATTAACTATACTTCAATTTGAAGTTGTGAATTTGAAATTCTCAAATAAACAATTTAGAATTAATAATTACAAATTGTTAAATATACTTCAATTTGAAGTTGTGAATTTGATATTATCAAAAAACAATTTAGAATTAATAATTACAAATTGTTAACTATACTTCAATTTGAAGTTGTGAATTTGAAATTCTCAAATAACAATTTAGAATTAATAATTACAATTTGTTAACTATACTCAATTTGAAGTTGTGAATTTGAAATTCTCAAATAACAATTTAGAATTAATAATTTCAAATTATTAACTATACTTCAATTTGAAGTTGTGAATTTGAAATTCTCAAATAAACAATTTAGAATTATTAATTTCAAATTATTAACTATACTTCAATTTGAAGTTGTGAATTTGAAATTCTCAAATAAACAATTTAGAATTAATAATTTCAAATTATTAACTATACTCAATTTGAAGTTGTGAATTTGAAATTCTCAAATAAACAATTTAGAATTAATAATTTAAATTTTAACTATACTTCAATTTGAAGTTGTGAATTTGAAATTCTCAAATAAACAATTTAGAATTAATAATTACAAATTTTAACTATACTCAATTTGAAGTTGTGAATTTGAAATTCTCAAATAAACAATTTAGAATTAATAATTTCAAATTATTAACTATACTTCAATTTGAAGTTGTGAATTTGAAATTCTCAAATAAACAATTTAGAATTAATAATTTCAAATTATTAACTATACTTCAATTTGAAGTTGTGAATTTGAAATTCTCAAATAAACAATTTAGAATTAATAATTTCAAATTGTCTAACTATACTTCAATTTGAAGTTGTGAATTTGAAATTCTCAAATAAACAATTTAGAATTAATAATTACAAATTGTTAACTATACTTCAATTTGAAGTTGTGAATTTGAAATTCTCAAATAAACAATTTAGAATTAATAATTACAAATTGTTAACTATACTTAATTTGAAGTTGTGAATTTGAAATTCTCAAATAAACAATTTAGAATTAATAATTTCAAATTATTAATTATACTAATTTGAAGTTGTGAATTTGATATTATCAAATAAACAATTTAGAATTAATAATTACAAATTGTTAACTATACTTCAATTTGAAGTTGTGAATTTGAAATTTAAATAAACAATTTAGAATTAATAATTACAAATTGTTAACTATACTCAATTTGAAGTTGTGAATTTGAAATTTCAAATAAACAATTTAGAATTAATAATTACAAATTGTTAACTATACTTCAATTTGAAGTTGTGAATTTGAAATTCTCAAATAAACAATTTAGAATTAATAATTACAAATTGTTAACTATACTTCAATTTGAAGTTGTGAATTTGAAATTCTCAAATAAAAAATTTAGAATTAATAATTTCAAATTGTTAACTATACTTTAATTTGAAGTTGTGAATTTGAAATTCTCAAATAAACAATTTAGAATTATAATTACAAATTGTTAACTATACTTCAATTTGAAGTTGTGAATTTAAAATTCTCAAATAAACAATTTAGAACTGATAATTACAAATTGTTAACTATACTTCAATTTGAAGTTGTGAATTTGAAATTCTCAAATAAACAATTTAGAAATAATAATTACAAATTGTTAACTATACTTCAATTTGAAGTTGTGAATTTGAAATTCTCAAATAACAATTTAGAATTAATAATTTCAAATTATTAACTATACTTCAATTTGAAGTTGTGAATTTGAAATTCTCAAATAAACAATTTAGAATTAATAATTTCAAATTTAACTATACTTCAATTTGAAGTTGTGAATTTGAAAATTCTCAAATAAACAATTTAGAATTAATAATTACAAATTGTTAACTATACTTCAATTTGAAGTTGTGAATTTGAAATTCTCAAATAAACAATTTAGAACTGATAATTACAAATTATTAACTATACTTCAATTTGAAGTTGTGAATTTGAAATTCTCAAATAAACAATTTAGAATTAATAATTACAAATTGTTAACTATACTTAATTTGAAGTTGTGAATTTGAAATTTCAAATAAACAATTTAGAATTAATAATTACAAATTGTTAACTATACTTCAATTTGAAGTTGTGAATTTGAAATTCTCAAATAAACAATTTAGAATTAATAATTACAAATTGTTAACTATACTTTAATTTGAAGTTGTGAATTTGAAATTCTCAAATAAACAATTTAGAATTAATAATTACAAATTGTTAACTATACTTCAATTTGAAGTTGTGAATTTGAAATTCTCAAATAACAATTTAGAATTAATAATTTCAAATTATTAACTATACTTCAATTTGAAGTTGTGAATTTGAAATTCTCAAATAAACAATTTAGAATTAATAATTTCAAATTTAACTATACTTCAATTTGAAGTTGTGAATTTGAAATTCTCAAATAAACAATTTAGAATTAATAATTACAAATTGTTAACTATACTTCAATTTGAAGTTGTGAATTTGAAATTCTCAAATAAACAATTTAGAACTGATAATTACAAATTATTAACTATACTAATTTGAAGTTGTGAATTTGAAATTCTCAAATAAACAATTTAGAATTAATAATTTCAAATTATTAACTATACTTCAATTTGAAGTTGTGAATTTGAAATTCTCAAATAAACAATTTAGAATTAATAATTACAAATTGTTAACTATACTTCAATTTGAAGTTGTGAATTTGAAATTCTCAAATAAACAATTTAGAATTAATAATTACAAATTTTAACTATACTTTAATTTGAAGTTGTGAATTTGAAATTCTCAAATAAACAATTTAGAATTAATAATTCAAATTGTTAACTATACTTCAATTTGAAGTTGTGAATTTGAAATTCTCAAATAACAATTTAGAATTAATAATTTCAAATTATTAACTATACTTCAATTTGAACTTGTGAATTTGAAATTCTCAAATAAACAATTTAGAATTAATAATTTCAAATTATTAATTATACTTCAATTTGAAGTTGTGAATTTGATATTATCAAATAAACAATTTAGAATTAACAATTACAAATTGTTAACTATACTTCAATTTGAAGTTGTGAATTTGAAATTCTTAAATAAACAATTTAGAATTAATAATTACAAATTGTTAACTATACTTCAATTTGAAGTTGTTAATTTGATATTATCAAATAAACAATTTAGAATTAATAATTACAAATTGTTAACTATACTTCAATTTGAAGTTGTGAATTTGAAATTCTCAAATATACAATTTAGAATTAATATATACAAATTGTTAACTATACTTCAATTTGAAGTTGTGAATTTGAAATTCTCAAATAA
Organism: Lycocerus yunnanus; assembly: GCA_036346125.1. Lineage (NCBI taxonomy): Eukaryota > Metazoa > Arthropoda > Insecta > Coleoptera > Cantharidae > Lycocerus > Lycocerus yunnanus. The sequence goes on from JARFIX010000227.1 coordinate 80,330, forward strand.
CAATTTAGAATTAATAATTTCAAATTATTAACTATACTTCAATTTGAAGTTGTGAATTTGAAATTCTCAAATAAACAATTTAGAATTATTAATTTCAAATTCTAACTATACTTCAATTTGAAGTTGTGAATTTGAAATTCTCAAATAAACAATTTAGAATTAATAGTTACAAATTGTTAACTATACTTCAATTTAAAGTTGTGAATTTGAAATTCTCAAATAAACAATTTAGAACTGAGAATTACAAATTATTAACTATACTTCAATTTGAAGTTGTGAATTTGAAATTCTCAAATAAACAATTTAGAATTAATAATTTCAAATTATTAACTATACTTCAATTTGAAGTTGTGAATTTGAAATTCTCAAATAAACAATTTAGAATTAATAATTTCAAATTCTAACTATACTTCAATTTGAAGTTGTGAATTTGAAATTCTCAAATAAACAATTTAGAATTAATAATTACAAATTCTTAACTATACTTCAATTTGAAGTTGTGAATTTGAAATTCTCAAATAAACAATTTAGAATTATTAATTTCAAATTATTAACTATACTTCAATTTGAAGTTGTGAATTTGAAATTCTCAAATAACAATTTAGAATTAATAATTTCAAATTTTAACTATACATCAATTTGAAGTTGTGAATGTGAAATTCTCAAATAAACAATTTAGAATTAATAATTTCAAATTTTAACTATACATCAATTTGAAGTTGTGAATGTGAAATTCTCAAATAAACAATTTAGAATTAATAATTACAAATTGTTAACTATACTTCAATTTGAAGTTATGAATTTGAAATTCTCAAATAAACAATTTAGAACTGATAATTACAAATTGTTAACTATACTTTAATTTGAACTTGTGAATTTGAAATTCTCAAATAAACAATTTAGAATTAATAATTTCAAATTATTAATTATACTTCAATTTGAAGTTGTGAATTTGAAATTCTCAAATAAACAATTTAGAATTAATAATTACAAATTGTTAACTATACTTCAATTTGAAATTGTGAATTTGAAATTCTCAAATAACAATTTAGAATTAATAATTTCAAATTATTAACTATATTTCAATTTGAAGTTGTGAATTTGAAATTCTCAAATAAACAATTTAGAATTAATAATTTCAAATTTAACTATACTTCAATTTGAAGTTGTGAATTTGAAATTCTCAAATAAACAATTTAGAATTAATAATTACAAATTGTTAACTATACTTCAATTTGAAGTTGTGAATTTGAAATTCTCAAATAAACAATTTAGAACTGATAATTACAAATTATTAACTATACTTAATTTGAAGTTGTGAATTTGAAATTCTCAAATAAACAATTTAGAATTAATAATTTCAAATTATTAACTATACTCAATTTGAAGTTGTGAATTTGAAATTCTCAAATAAACAATTTAGAATTAATAATTACAAATTGTTAACTATACTTCAATTTGAAGTTGTGAATTTGAAATTCTCAAATAAACAATTTAGAATTAATAATTACAAATTTTAACTATACTTAATTTGAAGTTGTGAATTTGAAATTCTCAAATAAACAATTTAGAATTAATAATTACAAATTGTTAACTATACTTCAATTTGAAGTTGTGAATTTGAAATTCTCAAATAAACAATTTAGAATTAATAATTACAAATTGTTAACTATACTTCAATTTGAAGTTGTGAATTTGAAATTCTCAAATAACAATTTAGAATTAATAATTACAAATTATTAACTATACTTCAATTTGAAGTTGTGAATTTGAAATTCTCAAATAAACAATTTAGAATTAATAATTACAAATTTAACTATACTCAATTTGAAGTTGTGAATTGAAATTCTCAAATAAACAATTTAGAATTAATAATTACAAATTGTTAACTATACTTTTAATTTGAAGTTGTGAATTTGAAATTCTCAAATAAACAATTTAGAACTGATAATTACAAATTGTTAACTATACTTTAATTTGAAGTTGTGAATTTGAAATTCTCAAATAAACAATTTAGAATTAATAATTACAAATTATTAACTATACTAATTTGAAGTTGTGAATTTGAAATTTCAAATAAACAATTTAGAATTAATAATTACAAATTGTTAACTATACTTCAATTTGAAGTTGTGAATTTGAAATTCTCAAATAAACAATTTAGAATTAATAATTACAAATTGTTAACTATACTTAATTTGAAGTTGTGAATTTGAAATTCTCAAATAAACAATTTAGAATTAATAATTACAAATTATTAACTATACTTCAATTTGAAGTTGTGAATTTGAAATTCTCAAATAAACAATTTAGAATTAATAATTACAAATTGTTAACTATACTTCAATTTGAAGTTGTGAATTTGAAATTCTCAAATAAACAATTTAGAACTGATAATTACAAATTATTAACTATACTCAATTTGAAGTTGTGAATTTGAAATTCTCAAATAAACAATTTAGAATTAATAATTTCAAATTTTAACTATACTTCAATTTGAAGTTGTGAATTTGAAATTCTCAAATAAACAATTTAGAATTAATAATTACAAATTGTTAACTATACTTCAATTTGAAGTTGTGAATTTGAAATTCTCAAATAAACAATTTAGAATTATTAATTACAAATTGTTAACTATACTCAATTTGAAGTTGTGAATTTGAAATTCTCAAATAAACAATTTAGAATTAATAATTACAAATTGTTAACTATACTTCAATTTGAAGTTGTGAATTTGAAATTCTCAAATAAACAATTTAGAATTAATAATTACAAATTTTAACTATACTCAATTTGAAGTTGTGAATTTGAAATTCTCAAATAAACAATTTAGAATTAATAATTACAAATTGTTAACTATACTTCAATTTGAAGTTGTGAATTTGAAATTCTCAAATAAACAATTTAGAATTATAATTTCAAATTATTAACTATACTTCAATTTGAAGTTGTGAATTTGAAATTCTCAAATAACAATTTAGAATTAATAATTTCAAATTATTAACTATACTCAATTTGAAGTTGTGAATTTGAAATTTCAAATAAACAATTTAGAATTAATAATTACAAATTGTTAACTATACTTCAATTTGAAGTTGTGAATTTGAAATTCTCAAATAAACAATTTAGAATTAATAATTACAAATTGTTAACTATACTTCAATTTGAAGTTGTGAATTTGAAATTCTCAAATAAACAATTTAGAATTAATAATTACAAATTATTAACTATACTTCAATTTGAAGTTGTGAATTTGAAATTCTCAAATAACAATTTAGAATTAATAATTACAAATTGTTAACTATACTCAATTTGAAGTTGTGAATTTGAAATTCTCAAATAAACAATTTAGAATTAATAATTTCAAATTTTAACTATACTCAATTTGAAGTTGTGAATTTGAAATTCTCAAATAAACAATTTAGAACTAATAATTACAAATTGTTAACTATACTTCAATTTGAAGTTGTGAATTTGAAATTCTCAAATACCAATTAAAATTAATAATTTCAAATTATTAACTATACTTCAATTTGAAGTTGTGAATTTGAAATTCTCAAATAAACAATTTAGAATTAATAATTTCAAATTCTAACTATACTTCAATTTGAAGTTGTGAATTTGAAATTCTCAAATAAACAATTTAGAATTAATAATTACAAATTGTTAACTATACTTCAATTTGAAGTTGTGAATTTGAAATTCTCAAATAAACAATTTAGAATTATTAATTTCAAATTATTAACTATACTTCAATTTGAAGTTGTGAATTTGAAATTCTCAAATAACAATTTAGAATTAATAATTTCAAATTATTAACTATACTTCAATTTGAAGTTGTGAATTTGAAATTCTCAAATAAACAATTTAGAATTAATAATTTCAAATTCTAACTATACTTCAATTTGAAGTTGTGAATGTGAAATTCTCAAATAAACAATTTAGAATTAATAATTACAAATTGTTAACTATATTTCAATTTCAAGTTATGAATTTGAAATTCTCAAATAAACAATTTAGAACTGATAATTACAAATTGTTAACTATACTTTAATTTGAACTTGTGAATTTGAAATTCTCAAATAAACAATTTAGAATTAATAATTTCAAATTATTAATTATACTTCAATTTGAAGTTGTGAATTTGAAATTCTCAAATAAACAATTTAGAATTAATAATTACAAATTGTTAACTATACTTCAATTTGAAGTTGTGAATTTGAAATTCTCAAATAAACAATTTAGAACTGATAATTACAAATTATTAACTATACTTCAATTTGAAGTTGTGAATTTGAAATTCTCAAATAAACAATTTAGATTTAATAATTTTAAATTATTAACTATACTTCAATTTGAAGTTGTGAATTTGAAAATCTCAAATAAACAATTTAGAATTATTAATTACAAATTGTTAACTACACTTCAATTTGAAGTTGTGAATTTAAAATTCTCAAATAACCAATTTAAAACAGATAATTACAAATTGTTAACTATACTTCAATTTGAAGTTGTGAATTTGAAATTCTCAAATAAACAATTAAGAATTAATAATTACATATTGTTAACTATACTTCAATTTGAAGTTGTGAATTTGAAATTCTCAAATAAACAATTTAGAACTGATAATTACAAATTATTAACCATACTTCAATTTGAAGTTGTGAATTTGAAATTCTCAAATAAACAATTTAGAATTAAGAATTACAAATTGTTAACTATACTTCAATTTGAAGTTGTGAATTTAAAATTCTCAAATAATTAATTTAGAACTGATAATTACAAATTGTTAACTATGCTTCAATTAGAAGTTGTGAATTTAATATTTTCAAATAAACAATTTAGAACTGATAATTACAAATTGTTAACTATACTTCAATTTGAAGTTGTAAATTTGAAAGTCTTAAATAAACAATTTAGAATTAATAATTACAAATTGTTAACTATACTTCAAATTGAAGTTGAGAATATGAAATTCTCAAATAAACAATTTAGAATTAATAATTACAAATTGTTAACTATACTTCAATTTGAAGTTGTGAATTTGAAATTCTCAAATAAACAATTTAGAATTATTAATTACAAATTGTTAACTACACTTCAATTTGAAGTTGTGAATTTAAAATTCTCAAATAACCAATTTAAAACAGATAATTACAAATTGTTAACTATACTTCAATTTGAAGTTGTGAATTTGAAATTCTCAAATAAACAATTAAGAATTAATAATTACATATTGTTAACTATACTTCAATTTGAAGTTGTGAATTTGAAATTCTCAAATAAACAATTTAGAACTGATAATTACAAATTATTAACCATACTTCAATTTGAAGTTGTGAATTTGAAATTCTCAAATAAACAATTTAGAATTAAGAATTACAAATTGTTAACTATACTTCAATTTGAAGTTGTGAATTTAAAATTCTCAAATAATTAATTTAGAACTGATAATTACAAATTGTTAACTATACTTCAATTAGAAGTTGTGAATTTAATATTTTCAAATAAACAATTTAGAACTGATAATTACAAATTGTTAACTATACTTCAATTTGAAGTTGTAAATTTGAAAGTCTTAAATAAACAATTTAGAATTAATAATTACAAATTGTTAACTATACTTCAAATTGAAGTTGAGAATATGAAATTTTCAAATAAACAATTTAGAATTAATAATTACAAATTGTTAACTATACTTCAATTTGAAGTTGTGAATTTGAAATTCTCAAATAAACAATTTAGATTTAATAATTTCAAATTTTTAACTATACTTCAATTTGAAGTTGTGAATTTGAAATTCTCAAATAAACAATTTAGAATTAAGAATTACAAATTGTTAACTATACTTCAATTTGAAGTTGTGAATTTGAAATTCTCAAATAAAAAATTTAGAATTAATAATTACAAATTGTTAACTATACTTCAATTTAAAGTTGTGAATTTGAAATTCTCAAATAAACAATTTAGAATTAATAATTACAAATTGTTAACTATACTTCAATTTGAAGTTGTGAATTTGAAATTCTCAAATAAACAATTTAGAATTAATAATTACAAATTGTTAACTATACTTCAATTTGAAGTTGTGAATTTAAGATTCTCAAATAAATAATTTAGAACTGATTATTACAAATTGTTAACTATACTTCAATTAGAAGTTGTGAATTTAAAATTTTCAAATAAACAATTTAGAACTGATAATTACAAATTGTTAACTATACTTCAATTTGAAGTTGTGAATTTGAAATTCTCAAATAAACAATTTAGAATTAATAATTTCAAATTATTAACTATAATTCAATTTGAAGTTGTCAATTTGAAATTCTCAAATAAACAATTTAGAATTAATAATTACAAATTGTTAACTATACTTCAATTTGAAGTTGTGAATTTGAAATTCTCAAATAAACAATTTAGAATTAATAATTACAAATTGTTAACTATACTTCAATTTGAAGTTGTGAATTTGAAATTCTCAAATAAACAATTTAGAATTAATAATTACAAATTGTTAACTATACTTCAATTTGAAGTTGTGAATTTGAAATTCTCAAATAAACAATTTAGAATTAATAATTACAAATTGTTAACTATACTTCAATTTGAAGTTGTGAATTTGAAATTCTCAAATAAACAATTTAGAATTAAAAATTACAAATTGTTAACTATACTTCAATTTGAAGTTGTGAATTTGAAATTCTCAAATAAACAATTTAGAACTGATAATTACAAATTGTTAACTATACTTCAATTTGAAGTTGTGAATTTGAAATTCTCAAATAAACAATTTAGAATTAATAATTACAAATTGTTAACTATACTTCAATTTGAAGTTGTGAATTTGAAATTCTCAAATAAACAATTTAGAATTAATAATTACAAATTGTTAACTATACTTCAATTTGAAGTTGTGAATTTGAAATTCTCAAATAAACAATTTAGAATTAATAATTACAAATTGTTAACTATACTTCAATTTGAAGTTGTGAATTTGAAATTCTCAAATAAACAATTTAGAATTAATAATTACAAATTGTTAACTATACTTCAATTTGAAGTTGTGAATTTGAAATTCTCAAATAAACAATTTAGAATAATAATTACAAATTGTTAACTATACTTCAATTTGAAGTTGTGAATTTGAAATTCTCAAATAAACAATTTAGAATTAATAATTACAAATTGTTAACTATACTTCAATTTGAAGTTGTGAATTTGAAATTCTCAAATAAACAATTTAGAATTAATAATTACAAATTGTTAACTATACTTCAATTTGAAGTTGTGAATTTGAAATTCTCAAATAAACAATTTAGAATTAATAATTACAAATTGTTAACTATACTTCAATTTGAAGTTGTGAATTTGAAATTCTCAAATAAACAATTTAGAATTAATAATTACAAATTGTTAACTATACTTCAATTTGAAGTTGTGAATTTGAAATTCTCAAATAAACAATTTAGAATTAATAATTACAAATTTTAACTATACTTCAATTTGAAGTTGTGAATTTGAAATTCTCAAATAAACAATTTAGAATTAATAATTACAAATTGTTAACTATACTTCAATTTGAAGTTGTGAATTTGAAATTCTCAAATAAACAATTTAGAATTAATAATTACAAATTGTTAACTATACTTCAATTTGAAGTTGTGAATTTGAAATTCTCAAATAAACAATTTAGAATTAATAATTACAAATTGTTAACTATACTTCAATTTGAAGTTGTGAATTTGAAATTTCAAATAAACAATTTAGAATTAATAATTACAAATTGTTAACTATACTTCAATTTGAAGTTGTGAATTTGAAATTCTCAAATAAACAATTTAGAATTAATAATTACAAATTGTTAACTATACTTCAATTTGAAGTTGTGAATTTGAAATTCTCAAATAAACAATTTAGAATTAATAATTACAAATTGTTAACTATACTTCAATTTGAAGTTGTGAATTTGAAATTCTCAAATAAACAATTTAGAATTAATAATTACAAATTGTTAACTATACTTCAATTTGAAGTTGTGAATTTGAAATTCTCAAATAAACAATTTAGAATTAATAATTACAAATTGTTAACTATACTTCAATTTGAAGTTGTGAATTTGAAATTCTCAAATAAACAATTTAGAATTAATAATTACAAATTGTTAACTATACTTCAATTTGAAGTTGTGAATTTGAAATTCTCAAATAAACAATTTAGAATTAATAATTACAAATTGTTAACTATACTTCAATTTGAAGTTGTGAATTTGAAATTCTCAAATAAACAATTTAGAATTAATAATTACAAATTGTTAACTATACTTCAATTTGAAGTTGTGAATTTGAAATTCTCAAATAAATAATTTAGAACTTGATAATTACAAATTGTTAACTATACTTCAATTTGAAGTTGTGAATTTGAAATTCTCAAATAAACAATTTAGAACTGATAATTACAAATTGTTAACTATACTTCAATTTGAAGTTGTGAATTTGAAATTCTCAAATAAACAATTTAGAATTAATAATTACAAATTGTTAACTATACTTCAATTTGAAGTTGTGAATTTGAAATTCTCAAATAAACAATTTAGAATTAATAATTTCAAATTATTAACTATACTTCAATTTGAAGTTGTGAATTTGAAATTCTCAAATAAACAATTTAGAATTAATAATTACAAATTGTTAACTATACTTCAATTTGAAGTTGTGAATTTGAAATTCTCAAATAAACAATTTAGAATTAATAATTACAAATTGTTAACTATACTTCAATTTGAAGTTGTGAATTTGAAATTCTCAAATAAACAATTTAGAATTAATAATTACAAATTGTTAACTATACTTCAATTTGAAGTTGTGAATTTGAAATTCTCAAATATACAATTTAGAATTAATAATTACAAATTGTTAACTATACTTCAATTTGAAGTTGTGAATTTGAAATTCTCAAATAACAATTTAGAATTAATAATTTCAAATTATTAACTATACTTCAATTTGAAGTTGTGAATTTGAAATTCTCAAATAAACAATTTAGAATTAATAATTTCAAATTCTAACTATACTTCAATTTGAAGTTGTGAATTTGAAATTCTCAAATAAACAATTTAGAATTAATAGTTACAAATTGTTAACTATACTTCAATTTGAAGTTGTGAATTTGAAATTCTCAAATAAACAATTTAGAACTGATAATTACAAATTATTAACTATACTTCAATTTGAAGTTGTGAATTTGAAATTCTCAAATAAACAATTTAGAATTAATAATTTCAAATTATTAACTATACTTCAATTTGAAGTTGTGAATTTGAAATTCTCAAATAACAATTTAGAATTAATAATTTCAAATTATTAACTATACTTCAATTTGAAGTTGTGAATTTGAAATTCTCAAATAAACAATTTAGAATTAATAATTTCAAATTCTAACTATACTTCAATTTGAAGTTGTGAATTTGAAATTCTCAAATAAACAATTTAGAATTAATAATTACAAATTGTTAACTATACTTCAATTTGAAGTTGTGAATTTGAAATTCTCAAATAAACAATTTAGAATTATTAATTTCAAATTATTAACTATACTTCAATTTGAAGTTGTGAATTTGAAATTCTCAAATAACAATTTAGAATTAATAATTTCACATTATTAACTATACTTCAATTTGAAGTTGTGAATTTGAAATTCTCAAATAAACAATTTAGAATTAATAATTTCAAATTCTAACTATACTTCAATTTGAAGTTGTGAATTTGATATTATCAAATAAACAATTTAGAATTAATAATTACAAATTGTTAACTATACTTCAATTTGAAGTTGTGAATTTGAAATTCTCAAATAAACAATTTAGAAATAATAATTACAAATTGTTAACTATACTGTAATTTGAAGTTGTGAATTTGAAATTCTCAAATAAACAATTTTGAATTAATAATTTCAAATTATTAACTATACTTCAATTTGAAGTTGTGAATTTAATATTTTCAAATAAACAATTTAGAACTGATAATTACAAATTGTTAACTATGCTTCAATTAGAAGTTGTGAATTTAATATTTTCAAATAAACAATTTAGAACTGATAATTACAAATTGTTAACTATACTTCAATTTGAAGTTGTAAATTTGAAAGTCTTAAATAAACAATTTAGAATTAATAATTACAAATTGTTAACTATACTTCAAATTGAAGTTGAGAATATGAAATTTTCAAATAAACAATTTAGAATTAATAATTTCAAATTCTAACTATACTTCAATTTGAAGTTGTGAATTTGATATTATCAAATAAACAATTTAGAATTAATAATTACAAATTGTTAACTATACTCAATTTGAAGTTGTGAATTTGAAATTCTCAAATAAACAATTTAGAAATAATAATTACAAATTGTTAACTATACTGTAATTTGAAGTTGTGAATTTGAAATTCTCAAATAAACAATTTTGAATTAATAATTTCAAATTATTAACTATACTTCAATTTGAAGTTGTGAATTTAAAATTCTCAAATAATTAATTTAGAACTGATAATTACAAATTGTTAACTATGCTTCAATTAGAAGTTGTGAATTTAATATTTTCAAATAAACAATTTAGAACTGATAATTACAAATTGTTAACTATACTTCAATTTGAAGTTGTAAATTTGAAAGTCTTAAATAAACAATTTAGAATTAATAATTACAAATTGTTAACTATACTTCAAATTGAAGTTGAGAATATGAAATTTTCAAATAAACAATTTAGAATTAATAATTACAAATTGTTAACTATACTTCAATTTGAAGTTGTGAATTTGAAATTCTCAAATAAACAATTTAGATTTAATAATTTCAAATTTTTAACTATACTTCAATTTGAAGTTGTGAATTTGAAATTCTCAAATAAACAATTTAGAATTAAGAATTACAAATTGTTAACTATACTTCAATTTGAAGTTGTGAATTTGAAATTCTCAAATAAAAAATTTAGAATTAATAATTACAAATTGTTAACTATACTTCAATTTAAAGTTGTGAATTTGAAATTCTCAAATAAACAATTTAGAATTAATAATTACAAATTGTTAACTATACTCAATTTGAAGTTGTGAATTTGAAATTCTCAAATAAACAATTTAGAATTAATAATTACAAATTGTTAACTATACTTCAATTTGAAGTTGTGAATTTAAGATTCTCAAATAAATAATTTAGAACTGATTATTACAAATTGTTAACTATACTTCAATTTGAAGTTGTGAATTTAAAATTTTCAAATAAACAATTTAGAACTGATAATTACAAATTGTTAACTATACTTCAATTTGAAGTTGTGAATTTGAAATTCTCAAATAAACAATTTAGAATTAATAATTTCAAATTATTAACTATAATTCAATTTGAAGTTGTCAATTTGAAATTCTCAAATAACAATTTAGAATTAATAATTTCAAATTATTAACTATACTTCAATTTGAAGTTGTGAATTTGAAATTCTCAAATAAACAATTTAGAATTAATGATTTCAAATTCTAACTATACTTCAATTTGAAGTTGTGAATTTGAAATTCTCAAATAAACAATTTAGAATTAATAATTACAAATTGTTAACTATACTTCAATTTGTAGTTATGAATTTGAAATTCTCAAATAAACAATTTAGAACTGATAATTACAAATTGTTAACTATACTTTAATTTGAACTTGTGAATTTGAAATTCTCAAATAAACAATTTAGAATTAATAATTACAAATTGTTAACTATACTTCAATTTGAAGTTATGAATTTGAAATTCTCAAATAAACAATTTAGAATTAATAATTACAAATTGTTAACTATACTTCAATTTGAAGTTGTTAATTTGATATTATCAAATAAACAATTTAGAATTAATAATTACAAATTGTTAACTATACTTCAATTTGAAGTTATTAATTTGAAATTCTCAAATAAACAATTTAAAACTGATAATTACAAATTGTTAACTATACTTCAATTTGAAGTTGTGAATTTAAAATTTTCAAATAAACAATTTAGAACTGATAATTACAAATTGTTAACTATACTTCAATTTGAAGTTGTAAATATGAAAGTCTCAAATAAACAATTTAGAATTAATAATTATAAATTGTTAACTATACTTTAATTTGAAGTTGTGAATTTGAAATTCTCAAATAAACAATTTAGAATTAATAATTACAAATTGTTAACTATACTTCAATTTAAAATTGTGAATTTGAAATTCTCAAATATACAATTTAGAATTAATAATTACAAATTGTTAACTATACTTCAATTTGAAGTTGTGAATTTGAAATTCTCAAATAAACAATTAAAACTGATAATTACAAATTGTTAACTATACTTCAATTTGAAGTTGTGAATTTAAAATTCTCAAATAATTAATTTAGAACTGATAATTACAAATTGTTAACTATACTTCAATTTGAAGTTGTGAATTTAAAATTTTCAAATAAACAATTTAGAACTGATAATTACAAATTCTTAACTATACTTCAATTTGAAGTTGTGAATTTGAAATTCTCAAATAAACAATTTAGAATTAATAATTACTAATTGTTAACTATACTTCAATTTGAAGTTGAGAATATGAAATTCTCAAATAAACAATTTAGAATTAATGATTTCAAATTATTAACTATACTTCAATTTGAAGTTGTGAATTTGAAATTCTCAAATAACAATTTAGAATTAATAATTTCAAATTATTAACTATACTTCAATTTGAAGTTGTGAATTTGAAATTCTCAAATAAACAATTTAGAATTAATAATTTCAAATTCTAACTATACTTCAATTTGAAGTTGTGAATTTGAAATTCTCAAATAAACAATTTAGAATTAATAATTACAAATTGTTAACTATACTTCAATTTGAAGTTGTGAATTTGAAATTCTCAAATAAACAATTTAGAACTGATAATTACAAATTATTAACTATACTTCAATTTGAAGTTGTGAATTTGAAATTCTCAAATAAACAATTTAGAATTAATAATTACAAATTGTTAACTATACTTCAATTTGAAGTTGTGAATTTGAAATTCTTAAATAAACAATTTAGAAATAATAATTACAAATTGTTAACTATACTACAATTTGAAGTTGTGAATTTGAAATCCTCAAATAAACAATTTAGAATTAATAATTTTAAATTCTAACAATACTTCAATTTGAAGTTGTGAATTTGAAATTCTCAAATAAACAATTTAGAATTAATAATTACAAATTGTTAACTATACTTCAATTTGAAGTTGTGAATTTGAAATTCTCAAATAAACAATTTAGAATTATTAATTTCAAATTATTAACTATACTTCAATTTGAAGTTGTGAATTTGAAATTCTCAAATAACAATTTAGAATTAATAATTTCAAATTATTAACTATACTTCAATTTGAAGTTGTGAATTTGAAATTCTCAAATAAACAATTTAGAATTAATAATTTCAAATTCTAACTATACTTCAATTTGAAGTTGTGAATGTGAAATTCTCAAATAAACAATTTAGAATTAATAATTACAAATTGTTAACTATACTTCAATTTGAAGTTATGAATTTGAAATTCTCAAATAAACAATTTAGAACTGATAATTACAAATTGTTAACTATACTTTAATTTGAACTTGTGAATTTGAAATTCTCAAATAAACAATTTAGAATTAATAATTTCAAATTATTAATTATACTTCAATTTGAAGTTGTGAATTTGAAATTCTCAAATAAACAATTTAGAATTAATAATTACAAATTGTTAACTATACTTCAATTTGAAGTTGTGAATTTGATATTATCAAATAAACAATTTAGAATTAATAATTACAAATTGTTAACTATACTTCAATTTGAAGTTGTGAATTTGAAATTCTCAAATAAACAATTTAGAATTAATAATTACAAATTGTTAACTATACTTCAATTTGAAGTTGTGAATTTGAAATTCTCAAATAAACAATTTAGAATTATTAATTTCAAATTATTAACTATACTTCAATTTGAAGTTGTGAATTTGAAATTCTCAAATAACAATTTAGAATTAATAATTTCAAATTATTAACTATACTTCAATTTGAAGTTGTGAATTTGAAATTCTCAAATAAACAATTTAGAATTAATAATTTCAAATTCTAACTATACTTCAATTTGAAGTTGTGAATTTGATATTATCAAATAAACAATTTAGAATTAATAATTACAAATTGTTAACTATACTTCAATTTGAAGTTGTGAATTTGAAATTCTCAAATAAACAATTTAGAAATAATAATTACAAATTGTTAACTATACTGTAATTTGAAGTTGTGAATTTGAAATTCTCAAATAAACAATTTTGAATTAATAATTTCAAATTATTAACTATACTTCAATTTGAAGTTGTGAATTTGTAATTCTAAAATAAACAATTTAGAATTAATAATTACAAATTGTTAACTATACTTCAATTTGAAGTTGTGAATTTGAAATTCTCAAATAAACAATTTAGAACTGATAATTACAAATTATTAACTATACTTCAATTTGAAGTTGTGAATTTGAAATTCTCAAATAAACAATTTAGATTTAATAATTTTAAATTATTAACTATACTTCAATTTGAAGTTGTAAATTTAAAATTTTCAAATAAACAATTTAGAACTGATAATTACAAATTGTTAACTATACTTTAATTTGAACTTGTGAATTTGAAATTCTCAAATAAACAATTTAGAATTAATAATTTCAAATTATTAATTATACTTCAATTTGAAGTTGTGAATTTGATATTATCAAATAAACAATTTAGAATTAACAATTACAAATTGTTAACTATACTTCAATTTGAAGTTGTGAATTTGAAATTCTTAAATAACAAATTAGAATTAATAATTTCAAATTATTAACTATACTTCAATTTGAAGTTGTGAATTTGAAATTCTCAAATAAACAATTTAGAATTAATAATTTCAAATTCTAGCTATACTTCAATTTGAAGTTGTGAATTTGAAATTCTCAAATAAACAATTTAGAATTAATAATTACAAATTGTTAACTATACTTCAATTTGAAGTTGTGAATTTGAAATTCTCAAATAAACAATTTAGAATTATTAATTTCAAATTATTAACTATACTTCAATTTGAAGTTGTGAATTTGAAATTCTCAAATAACAATTTAGAATTAATAATTTCAAATTATTAACTATACTTCAATTTGAAGTTGTGAATTTGAAATTCTCAAATAAACAATTTAGAATTAATAATTTCAAATTTTAACTATACTTCAATTTGAAGTTGTGAATGTGAAATTCTGAAATAAAAAATTTAGAATTAATAATTACAAATTGTTAACTATACTTCAATTTGAAGTTATGAATTTGAAATTCTCAAATAAACAATTTAGAATTAATAATTTCAAATTCTAACTATACTTCAATTTGAAGTTGTGAATTTGATATTATCAAATAAACAATTTAGAATTAATAATTACAAATTGTTAACTATACTTCAATTTGAAGTTGTGAATTTGAAATTCTCAAATAAACAATTTAGAAATAATAATTACAAATTGTTAACTATACTGTAATTTGAAGTTGTGAATTTGAAATTCTCAAATAAACAATTTTGAATTAATAATTTCAAATTATTAACTATACTTCAATTTGAAGTTGTGAATTTGTAATTCTAAAATAAACAATTTAGAATTAATAATTACAAATTGTTAACTATACTTCAATTTGAAGTTGTGAATTTGAAATTCTCAAATAAACAATTTAGAACTGATAATTACAAATTATTAACTATACTTCAATTTG
Organism: Lycocerus yunnanus; assembly: GCA_036346125.1. NCBI lineage: Eukaryota > Metazoa > Arthropoda > Insecta > Coleoptera > Cantharidae > Lycocerus > Lycocerus yunnanus. Next base: position 96,137 of record JARFIX010000227.1, read on the forward strand.
AAGTTGTGAATTTGAAATTCTCAAATAAACAATTTAGATTTAATAATTTTAAATTATTAACTATACTACAATTTGAAGTTGTAAATTTGAAATTTTCAAATACACAATTTAGAACTGATAATTACAAATTGTTAACTATACTTTAATTTGAACTTGTGAATTTGAAATTCTCAAATAAACAATTTAGAATTAATAATTTCAAATTATTAATTATACTTCAATTTGAAGTTGTGAATTTGATATTATCAAATAACAATTTAGAATTAATAATTTCAAATTTTAACTATACTCAATTTGAAGTTGTGAATTTGATATTATCAAATAAACAATTTAGAATTAACAATTACAAATTGTTAACTATACTTCAATTTGAAGTTGTGAATTTGAAATTCTCAAATAAACAATTTAGAATTAATAATTACAAATTGTTAACTATACTTCAATTTGAAGTTGTGAATTTGAAATTCTCAAATAAACAATTTAGAATTAATAATTTCAAATTATTAACTATACTTCAATTTGAAGTTGTGAATTTGAAATTCTCAAATAAACAATTTAGAATTAATAATTACAAATTGTTAACTATACTTCAATTTGAAGTTGTGAATTTGAAATTCTCAAATAAACAATTTAGAATTAATAATTACAAATTGTTAACTATACTTCAATTTGAAGTTGTGAATTTGAAATTCTCAAATAAACAATTTAGAAATGATAATTACAAATTGTTAACTATACTTAATTTGAAGTTGTGAATTTGAAATTCTCAAATAAACAATTTAGAATTAATAATTTCAAATTATTAACTATACTTCAATTTGAAGTTGTGAATTTGAAATTCTCAAATAAACAATTTAGAATTAATAATTACAAATTGTTAACTATACTTCAATTTGAAGTTGTGAATTTGAAATTCTCAAATAAACAATTTAGAACTGATAATTACAAATTATTAACTATACTTCAATTTGAAGTTGTGAATTTGAAATTCTCAAATAAACAATTTAGAATTAATAATTTAAATTATTAACTATACTTCAATTTGAAGTTGTGAATTTGAAATTTCAAATAAACAATTTAGAATTAATAATTACAAATTATTAACTATACTTCAATTTGAAGTTGTGAATTTGAAATTCTCAAATAAACAATTTAGAATTAATAATTACAAATTGTTAACTATACTTCAATTTGAAGTTGTGAATTTGAAATTCTCAAATAAACAATGTAGAACTGATAATTACAAATTATTAACTATACTTCAATTTGAAGTTGTGAATTTGAAATTCTCAAATAAACAATTTAGAATTAATAATTACAAATTGTTAACTATACTTCAATTTGAAGTTGTGAATTTGAAATTCTCAAATAAACAATTTAGAATTAATAATTACAAATTGTTAACTATACTACAATTTGAAGTTGTGAATTTGAAATCCTCAAATAAACAATTTAGAAATAATAATTACAAATTGTTAACTATACTTTAATTTGAAGTTGTGAATTTGAAATTCTCAAATAAACATTTTAGAATTAAGAATTACAAATTGTTAACTATCCTTCAATTTGAAGTTGTGAATTTGAAATTCTCAAATAAACAATTTAGAATTAATAATTTCAAATTATTAACTATACTTCAATTTGAAGTTGTGAATTTGAAATTCTCAAATAAACAATTTAGAATTAATAATTACTAATTGTTAACTATACTTCAATTTGAAGTTGTGAATTTGAAATTCTCAAATAAACAATTTAGATTTAATAATTTTAAATTATTAACTATACTTCAATTTGAAGTTGTAAATTTGAAATTTTCAAATAAACAATTTAGACATAATAATTACAAATTGTTAACTATACTTCAATTTGAAGTTGTGAATTTGAAATTCTCAAATAATTAATTTAGAACTGATAATTACAAATTGTTAACTATACTTTAATTTGAAGTTGTGAATTTAAAATTTTCAAATAGCCAATTTAGAACTGATAATTACAAATTGTTAACTATACTTCAATTTGAAGTTGTGAATTTGAAATTCTCAAATAAACAATTTAGAACTGATAATTACAAATTATTAACTATACTTCAATTTGAAGTTGTGAATTTGAAATTCTCAAATAAACAATTTAGATTTAATAATTTTAAATTATTAACTATACTTCAATTTGAAGTTGTAAATTTGAAATTTTCAAATAAACAATTTAGAATTATTAATTACAAATTGTTAACTATACTTTAATTTGAAGTTGTGAATTTAAAATTCTCAAATAACCAATTTAAAACAGATAATTACAAATTGTTAACTATACTTCAATTTGAAGTTGTGAATTTGAAATTCTCAAATACACAATTTAGAATTATTAATTTCAAATTATTAACTATACTTCAATTTGAAGTTGTGAATTTGAAATTCTCAATTAACAATTTAGAATTAATAATTTCAAATTATTAACTATACTTCAATTTGAAGTTGTGAATTTGAAATTCTCAAATAAACAATTTAGAATTAATAATTTCAAATTCTAACTATACTTCAATTTGAAGTTGTGAATGTGAAATTCTCAAATAAACAATTTAGAATTAATAATTACAAATTGTTAACTATACTTCAATTTGAAGTTGTGAATTTGATATTAACAAATAAACAATTTAGAATTAATAATTACGAATTGTTAACTATACTTCAATTTGAAGTTGTGAATTTGAAATTCTCAAATAAACAATTTAGAAATAATAATTACAAATTGTTAACTATACTGTAATTTGAAGTTGTGAATTTGAAATTCTCAAATAAACAATTTTGAATTAATAATTTCAAATTATTAACTATACTTCAATTTGAAGTTGTGAATTTGTAATTCTCAAATAAACAATTTAGAATTAATAATTACAAATTGTTAACTATACTTCAATTTGAAGTTGTGAATTTGAAATTCTCAAATAAACAATTTAGAACTGATAATTACAAATTATTAACTATACTTCAATTTGAAGTTGTGAATTTGAAATTCCCAAATAAACAATTAAGAATTAATAATTACATATTGTTAACTATACTTCAATTTGAAGTTGTGAATTTGAAATTCTCAAATAAACAATTTAGAACTGATAATTACAAATTATTAACTATACTTCAATTTGAAGTTGTGAATTTGAAATTCTCAAATAAACAATTTAGAATTAAGAATTACAAATTGTTAACTATACTTCAATTTGAAGTTGTGAATTTAAAATTCTCAAATAATTAATTTAGAACTGATAATTACAAATTGTTAACTATACTTCAATTAGAAGTTGTGAATTTAATATTTTCAAATAAACAATTTAGAACTGATAATTACAAATTGTTAACTATACTTCAATTTGAAGTTGTAAATTTGAAAGTCTTAAATAAACAATTTAGAATTAATAATTACAAATTGTTAACTATACTTCAAATTGAAGTTGAGAATATGAAATTTTCAAATAAACAATTTAGAATTAATAATTACAAATTGTTAACTATACTTCAATTTGAAGTTGTGAATTTGAAATTCTCAAATAAACAATTTAGATTTAAAATTTCAAATTTTTTAAATATACTTCAATTTGAAGTTGTGAATTTGAAATTCTCAAATAAACAATTTAGAATTAAGAATTACAAATTGTTAACTATACTTCAATTTGAAGTTGTGAATTTGAAATTCTCAAATAAAAAATTTAGAATTAATAATTACAAATTGTTAACTATACTTCAATTTAAAGTTGTGAATTTGAAATTCTCAAATAAACAATTTAGAATTAATAATTACAAATTGTTAACTATACTTCAATTTGAAGTTGTGAATTTGAAATTCTCAAATAAACAATTTAGAATTAATAATTACAAATTGTTAACTATACTTCAATTTGAAGTTGTGAATTTAAGATTCTCAAATAAATAATTTAGAACTGATTATTACAAATTGTTAACTATACTTCAATTTGAAGTTGTGAATTTAAAATTTTCAAATAAACAATTTAGAACTGATAATTACAAATTGTTAACTATACTTCAATTTGAAGTTGTGAATTTGAAATTCTCAAATAAACAATTTAGAATTAATAATTTCAAATTATTAACTATACTTCAATTTGAAGTTGTCAATTTGAAATTCTCAAATAACAATTTAGAATTAATAATTTCAAATTATTAACTATACTTCAATTTGAAGTTGTGAATTTAAAATTCTCAAATAAACAATTTAGAATTAATAATTTCAAATTCTAACTATACTTCAATTTGAAGTTGTGAATTTGAAATTCTCAAATAAACAATTTAGAACTGATAATTACAAATTGTTAACTATACTTCAATTTGAAGTTGTGAATTTGAAATTCTCAAATAAACAATTTAGAATTAATAATTTCAAATTATTAACTATACTTCAATTTGAAGTTGTCAATTTGAAATTCTCAAATAACAATTTAGAATTAATAATTTCAAATTATTAACTATACTTCAATTTGAAGTTGTGAATTTGAAATTCTCAAATAAACAATTTAGATTTAATAATTTCAAATTTTTAACTATACTTCAATTTGAAGTTGTGAATTTGAAATTCTCAAATAAACAATTTAGAATTAAGAATTACAAATTGTTAACTATACTTCAATTTGAAGTTGTGGATTTGAAATTCTCAAATAAAAATTTAGAATTAATAATTACAAATTGTTAACTATACTTCAATTTGAAGTTGTGAATTTGAAATTCTCAAATAAACAATTTAGAACTATTATTACAAATTGTTAACTATACTTCAATTTGAAGTTGTGAATTTGAAATTTTCAAATAAACAATTTAGAACTGATAATTACAAATTGTTAACTATACTTCAATTTGAAGTTGTGAATTTGAAATTTTCAAATAAACAATTTAGAACTGATAATTCAAATTGTTAACTATACTTCAATTTGAAGTTGTAATTTGAAATTCTCAAATAAACAATTTAGAATTAATAATTTCAAATTATTAACTATACTTCAATTTGAAGTTGTGAATTTGAAATTCTCAAATAAACAATTTAGATTTAATAATTTCAAATTTTAACTATACTTCAATTTGAAGTTGTGAATTTGAAATTCTCAAATAAACAATTTAGAATTAATAATTCAAATTTTAACTATACTTCAATTTGAAGTTGTGAATTTGAAATTCTCAAATAAACAATTTAGAATTAATAATTACAAATTGTTAACTATACTTCAATTTGAAGTTGTGAATTTGAAATTTTAAAATTTAAAAATTACAAATTGTTAACTATACTTCAATTTGAAGTTGTGAAATTTTAAATTCTCAAATAAACAATTTAGAATTAATAATTACAAATTGTTAACTATACTTCAATTTGAAGTTGTGAATTTGAAATTCTCAAATAAACAATTTAGAATTTAAAAATTACAAATTGTTAACTATACTTCAATTTAAAGTTGTGAATTTGAAATTCTCAAATAAACAATTTAGAACTGATTATTACAAATTGTTAACTATACTTCAATTTGAAGTTGTCAATTTGAAATTCTCAAATAACAATTTAGAATTAATAATTTCAAATTATTAACTATACTTCAATTTGAAGTTGTGAATTTGAAATTCTCAAATAAACAATTTAGTATTATTATTTTCAAATTCTAACTATACTTCAATTTGAAGTTGTGAATTTGAAATTCTCAAATAAACAATTTAGAATTAATAATTACAAATTGTTAACTACACTTCAATTTGAAGTTGTGAATTTAAAATTCTCAAATAACCAATTTAAAACAGATAATTACAAATTGTTAACTATACTTCAATTTAAAGTTGTGAATTTGAAATTCCCAAATAAACAATTAAGAATTAATAATTACATATTGTTAACTATACTTCAATTTGAAGTTGTGAATTTGAAATTCTCAAATAAACAATTTAGAACTGATAATTACAAATTATTAACTATACTTCAATTTGAAGTTGTGAATTTGAAATTCTCAAATAAACAATTTAGAATTAGGATTACAAATTGTTAACTATACTTCAATTTGAAGTTGTGAATTTAAAATTCTCAAATAATTAATTTAGAACTGATAATTACAAATTGTTAACTATACTTCAATTAGAAGTTGTGAATTTAATATTTTCAAATAAACAATTTAGAACTGATAATTACAAATTGTTAACTATACTTTAATTTGAAGTTGTAAATTTGAAAGTCTTAAATAAACAATTTAGAATTAATAATTACAAATTGTTAACTATACTTCAATTTGAAGTTGTGAATTTAAGATTCTCAAATAAATAATTTAGAACTGATTATTACAAATTGTTAACTATACTTCAATTTGAAGTTGTGAATTTAAAATTTTCAAATAAACAATTTAGAACTGATAATTACAAATTGTTAACTATACTTCAATTTGAAGTTGTGAATTTGAAATTCTCAAATAAACAATTTAGAATTAATAATTTCAAATTATTAACTATACTTCAATTTGAAGTTGTCAATTTGAAATTCTCAAATAACAATTTAGAATTAATAATTTCAAATTATTAACTATACTTCAATTTGAAGTTGTGAATTTGAAATTCTCAAATAAACAATTTAGAATTAATAATTTCAAATTTAACTATACTTCAATTTGAAGTTGTGAATTTGAAATTCTCAAATAAACAATTTAGAACTGATAATTACAAATTGTTAACTATACTTCAATTTGAAGTTGTGAATTTGAAATTCTCAAATAAACAATTTAGAATTAATAATTTCAAATTATTAACTATACTTCAATTTGAAGTTGTCAATTTGAAATTCTCAAATAACAATTTAGAATTAATAATTTCAAATTATTAACTATACTTCAATTTGAAGTTGTGAATTTGAAATTCTCAAATAAACAATTCAGATTTAATAATTTCAAATTTTTAACTATACTTCAATTTGAAGTTGTGAAATTTTAAATTCTCAAATAAACAATTTAGAATTAAGAATTACAAATTGTTAACTATACTTCAATTTGAAGTTGTGGATTTGAAATTGACATTCTCAAATAAACAATTTAGAATTGATAATTACAAATTGTTAACTATACTTCAATTTGAAGTTGTGAATTTGAAATTCTCAAATAAACAATTTAGAACTGATTATTACAAATTGTTAACTATACTTCAATTTGAAGTTGTGAATTTAAAATTTTCAAATAAACAATTTAGAATTAATAATTACAAATTGTTAACTATACTTCAATTTGAAGTTGTGAATTTGAAATTCTCAAATAAACAATTTAGAATTAATAATTACAAATTGTTAACTATACTCAATTTGAAGTTGTGAATTTGAAATTCTCAAATAAACAATTTAGAATTAATAATTACAAATTGTTAACTATACTTCAATTTGAAGTTGTGAATTTGAAATTCTCAAATAAACAATTTAGAATTAATAATTACAAATTGTTAACTATACTTCAATTTGAAGTTGTAATTTGAAATTCTCAAATAAACAATTTAGAATTAATAATTTCAAATTATTAACTATACTTCAATTTGAAGTTGTGAATTTGAAATTCTCAAATAAACAATTTAGAATTAATAATTACAAATTGTTAACTATACTTCAATTTGAAGTTGTGAATTTGAAATTCTCAAATAAACAATTTAGAATTAATAATTACAAATTGTTAACTATACTTCAATTTGAAGTTGTGAATTTAAAAATTTTCAAATAACAATTTAGAACTAATAATTACAAATTGTTAACTATACTTCAATTTGAAGTTGTGAATTTGAAATTCTCAAATAAACAATTTAGAATTAATAATTACAAATTGTTAACTATACTTCAATTTGAAGTTGTGAATTTGAAATTCTCAAATAAACAATTTAGAATTAATAATTACAAATTGTTAACTATACTTCAATTTGAAGTTGTGAATTTGAAATTTCAAATAAACAATTTAGAATTAATAATTACAAATTGTTAACTATACTTCAATTTGAAGTTGTGAATTTGAAATTCTCAAATAAACAATTTAGAATTAATAATTCAAATTGTTAACTATACTTCAATTTGAAGTTGTGAATTTGAAATTCTCAAATAAACAATTTAGAATTAATAATTACAAATTTTAACTATACTTCAATTTGAAGTTGTGAATTTAAATTCTCAAATAAACAATTTAGAATTAATAATTACAAATTGTTAACTATACTTCAATTTGAAGTTGTGAATTTGAAATTCTCAAATAAACAATTTAGAATTGAAAAATTACAAATTTTAACTATACTTAATTTGAAGTTGTGAATTTGAAATTCTCAAATAAACAATTTAGAATTAATAATTACAAATTGTTAACTATACTTCAATTTGAAGTTGTGAATTTGAAATTCTCAAATAAACAATTTAGAATTAATAATTACAAATTGTTAACTATACTTCAATTTGAAGTTGTGAATTTGAAATTCTCAAATAAACAATTTAGAATTAATAATTACAAATTGTTAACTATACTTCAATTTGAAGTTGTGAATTTGAAATTCTCAAATAAACAATTTAGAATTAATAATTACAAATTGTTAACTATACTTCAATTTGAAGTTGTGAATTTGAAATTCTCAAATAAACAATTTAGAATTAATAATTACAAATTTTAACTATACTTCAATTTGAAGTTGTGAATTTGAAATTCTCAAATAAACAATTTAGAATTAATAATTTAAATTATTAACTATACTTCAATTTGAAGTTGTGAATTTGAAATTCTCAAATAAACAATTTAGAATTAATAATTACAAATTGTTAACTATACTTCAATTTGAAGTTGTGAATTTGAAATTCTCAAATAAACAATTTAGAATTAATAATTACAAAGTTGTTAACTATACTTCAATTTGAAGTTGTGAATTTGAAATTCTCAAATAAACAATTTAGAATTAATAATTTCAAATTTTAACTATACTTCAATTTGAAGTTGTGAATTTGAAATTCTCAAATAAACAATTTAGAATTAATAATTACAAAGTTGTTAACTATACTTCAATTTGAAGTTGTGAATTTGAAATTCTCAAATAAACAATTTAGAATTAATAATTACAAATTGTTAACTATACTTCAATTTGAAGTTGTGAATTTGAAATTCTCAAATAAACAATTTAGAATTAATAATTTCAAGTTATTAACTATACTTCAATTTGAAGTTGTGAATTTGAAATTCTCAAATAAACAATTTAGAAGTAATAATTACAAATTGTTAACTATACTTTAATTTGAAGTTGTGAATTTGAAATTCTCAAATAAACAATTTAGAATATAATTACAAATTGTTAACTATACTTAATTTGAAGTTGTGAATTTGAAAATCTCAAATAAACATTTAGAATAATAATTACAAATTGTTAACTATACTTAATTTGAAGTTGTGAATTTGAAAATCTCAAATAAAATTTAGAATTAAAATTACAAATTGTTAACTATACTTCAATTTGAAGTTGTGAATTTGAAATTCTCAAATAAACAATTTAGAATTAATAATTACAAATTGTTAACTATACTTTCAATTTGAAGTTGTGAATTTGAAATTCTCAAATAAACATTTAGAATTAAAATTACAAATTGTTAACTATACTTCAATTTGAAGTTGTAAATTTGAAATTCTCAAATAAACAATTTAGAATTAATAATTTCAAATTATTAACTATACTTCAATTTGAAGTTGTGAATTTGAAATTCTCAAATAAACAATTTAGAATTAATAATTACAAATTGTTAACTATACTTCAATTTGAAGTTGTGAATTTGAAATTCTCAAATAAACAATTTAGAATTAATAATTATAAATTATTAACTATACTTCAGTTTGAAGTTGTGAATTCGAAATTCTCAAATAAACAATTTAGAATTAATAATTACAAATTGTTAACTATACTTCAATTTGAAGTTGTGAATTTGAAATTTTCAAATAAACAATTTACAACTGATAATTACAAATTGTTAACTATACTTTAATTTGAAGTTGTGAATTTGAAAATCTCAAATAAACAGTTTAGAATTAAAAATTACAAATTGTTAACTATACTTCAATTTGAAGTTGTGAATTTGAAATTCTCAAATAACAATTTAGAATTAATAATTTCTAATTATTAACCATATTTCAATTTGAAGTTGTGAATTTGAAATTCTCAAATAAACAATTTAGAATTAATAATTACAAATTGTTAACTACACTTCAATTTGAAGTTGTAAATTTGAAATTTTCAAATAAACATTTTAGAACTGACAATTACAAATTGTTAACTATACTTCAATTTGAAGTTGTGAATTTGAAATTCTCAAATAAACAATTTAGAATTAATAATTTCAAATTATTAAATATACTTCAATTTGAAGTTGTGAATTTGAAATTCACAAATAAACAATTTAGAATTAATAATTACAAATTGTTAACTATACTTCAATTTGAAGTTGTGAATTTGAAATTCTCAAATAAACAATTTAGAATTAATAATTTTAAATTATTAACTATACTTCAGTTTGAAGTTGTGAATTCGAAATTCTCAAATAAACAATTTAGAATTAATAATTACAAATTGTTAACTATACTTCAATTTGAAGTTGTGAAGAAAAGATTAATTGCCGGAAGGGCCAAAACCTTTCTTTCACAAATTTATTTTTGTGAAAAGCCTCGATGTTAAAACTAACTGTTATTCCAGCGGTAGCCAGAGTCTTAGGTTCTGGGGATTCTCCAAAATAAAACCCAGTCGAACAATCAATTAAAGTTTTAATAACAAAATCAACAGTTGATCGTTGAGATCAAATAATTTACAACACCAACCCTTGCAAATTGGCAGGATTGAAATCGACAGTATCACGCAGTGCGTACTTAGTACTATCGATCCGATTCTTTCGGATCCTCAAAACAACTGAAGCGGAGGCAATGCAGTTAACAAAGGTGATTAAAATGACTTACCCGTTTGCACAAACGTAAGTTTACAGTAGTTGACTTCGACAGGTTGGACCCTTGAAAACTGCTTACTAATCCTTATGGATCTGAACCCCGCACAAATTGATGCACTACACACTACGCAAGACACTTGAAGAGCACTTCCAATCGAGATGGTACCAGCTGCCAGACGATCTCCTCCAGACGAAGGTGCACTTGAATGTTCTTCCTTGGAACCTCGGTGAAAACAAAGGAAAGATCGAGTGTACTGATGGCAAACACCCATCAATAGCCGTCGTGGTAAAATCCAAATAAAATTTACTACCGCGATCGTAACAGGAAAACTTGGTGTAAATAATTTACTATTACTGTGACGTAGATCGTAAACATGCTGCGCAAACACGAACAGGGTTTCGCAGCGATTTGCGCACGACGAGACAATCAGCTGTCAAATATGGCGCGTTAAACCAGATCAAAATTTTCACCATAGAATTCGTTTCCACTTTCCATATGGAAATGATCCGCCCACGCGATCGGAAACCAAAATGCGTCCAACGATTATTTACCCACTACCGTAGGTTGTGACACTCTCATCTAGCGACTGTTAAAAAATTGTCTTCACAATTTTTCAAAACACGTCTTTCCTACTTGAAGACCCGCGCTAGACTTTTCTACTTGGACTCGCCCGACGTTCTTATCTCTCTACTACGCCTGCGCTCGGGCTCCAGCGCACCGCATGTGGTGGTAATATCAAAAATTTCTCAAGGTTCGACGATAAAAATCCTAAATATTCAATTTAAACTCAAATAATTTTTGTAAAATTATTGAATGCAAAATTATTAAAAATAATTTTAAATTTAGGAATAAGAATTTTGTCGAAAGCGTTAGATTTTCGTAACACTACCCTCCCCTCACAGGTTTAACTGCGGTGCACAGGCCGCGTAGCAACGAGCTAAGTCAAGGAACTAATCTAAATGGTTACTATGGATACTTAGTGGTGGAGCTTCGTGGAATCAAGACTGCAGTTAAAACCAAAATAATTCTACCTTAAAAAAATATAAGGAGCGTACTAGAAAAATAAAAATCTCAATCGAGATAATGTACAAAAATTTTGAAAAAATAAAAATCTGTGAGTATTCTAAACTAAGTAATGAAGCATTACTCTTTTATCCGCATAAGCGAGAATCTCAATAATTGCTGAGCGCGTAGCGCTTCGAATAGCAAAAATATTTACAAACCGCGCAACTAATGTGCAGCGGTGAATCAAAACTAGGTACAGCACCACATTGGACCTGTACCAAAAAATTTACAAAATAAATCAACTCCGTGGTTAATAAACCAACATAAAGGAGGATTTTTAAATTTGTGATGGATCACATAGGACCCATCACCGCGGCTCGAAAGCAAATCCTAAATTTGCCCAGCAGCAAAACACGTCTCGGACCAAGGCAATCAGCGTCCTTGGGACATGGAGACTAAAAAATCATTCGAGTCTAGCAGAATGATTCATAACAAAAATCCGATCAAAATATGATCAGTATAACCCACTACAGTCTTAATTATCACAAAGTCCAAAGTAAAAGTTGGTGCAACTAGGGACCCAAGATGTTATCATCCCCAGTTGAGAATAAATGAAAACCCAGGAAGAAAAATAAAAACCCCTTATACCACCCACGGAGAATTTAAAATTAAGGAACCCAATGTGAAAAAAATGTGAAAGGAATGTTGGTAGGAAAAAAAGGTTGTAGGACAATGGATTAAATTGGATATGGGTAGGATACCTTATGCAATGGCCACCAGTCCAGCAAAAATAATGATGAGTCAATGGCCCAATCCTCGCGTATGGATGGAAATAACGCGCCGTGGAATGCTAGCCAATACAACTCACCACCATTCCGCCAAAGCGATGAGCACTAAACTCGATTTGAGGATGGGAAGAAAGGTGACCCCGGGGCATGACCATCTGTCATGGAGAACCTAACAGACTCCCGCAATCCGTCCTCAAAATTGCGTTCACGGCCAGGGCTAGTGACGTTAAACATCTGTCTCGGAGACTGTACGGCGAACGACCCCCACTACCCCAGCAAGGGTAGCACGCTGGTGATTTACAACCCGCTCGAACCAACCAACCCTACCGCAGACCGGTATTTACGGAGCCTAACCTAAGCAGGGACACCAGGTCTAGTTGGCCTCGCTAAGATGCAACCCCAAAACGCACTATGAATGAAAGAAATAAAATCAAAAAATCCCAAGTGCGGCAGCGAGTCCGCCCGCCCCCACAATCCCCAAGACAGGAAGCAAAAAACGAGTCGGGGACTTATATGACTCCACGGAAATATACGTTCTAACATAAAACGAACCCACAGATGTACTACATATTTGTCCAAGATGTTGTTGGATCAAAAATCTAAGATGGAATTTGATTATTGAGGATGTTTGATCTGAGATGTAAATAGATCAAAAAGTGACAACATAACCCATCCAACCGCCCTAGTTATGTATGCAATACTCATCCACTCCGTCGTATGTCAGCGTCGTCTTTAGGATGCAACTTCAGATCTTTGACGTGATATACGCCGACGTCCTTGCCTTTCTCATTGGTCAAGCGGTATGTTAATGGACCGGTCACCTCACGAACCTTGCACTTAATGTACTTTGGTGCTAGCTTGCTATTGAAATGTTTGGCTGCGCAGGACAAACTAAAATTTCTGCGCCACACTGTATCGCCCACTTTAAATTTAATGGAGCGTTTTCGCAAATTATAATGTGACGCACCCTTCCTATACGCATCTTCCAAACGCTTACTAACATCCTTAAAAGTTCGTTCAACCGGTTCATTTCACCCGCGACCTTCTCGCGACTATCAAGAGCTAAGTCCTCCTCCCCTAAATCTGAAACACGACCGTAATAGTCTCCCCTCGCGGGTACAGTACGCCCAAGATTCAGGAAGGATGGAGTAAAACCCGTCACGTCATGAGTGGCCGAACGAATTGCGTGCGCTATCTTGTGGATTTGATCATCCCATGTTCTATGGTCATCCAGGACATATGACCGCATGGCGGTCCCTAAGACACGGTTCACACGCTCAACAAAATTTACCTGCGGATGGTAGGCCGCGTTATACCACAGGTGCTGAACATTGTAGCTGGTCATGAGTCCTCGAAATTCCTTGCTGGCAAATTGTGGACCATTATCCACCATACAAATTTGGGGAACCCCAAAAATAAGAAAAACTTGGTTTTCTAAAAACTCACAAATTTTCTTAGAAGTAGCCTTTCGCATAGGCTGAACCAGCACAAATTTCGAGAACCAGTCACAGACTACAAGCAGCATGGTATTACCCTGTTTGGAGCGTGGAAACGGACCCATCAAGTCAACTGAGAGGCATTGAAAAGGGAACCGTACCTTCTTCGCTTTTCCCATTAGACCGTATCGCCCCCCCTGGCAAGCTTTCGATGATAAGCAAACTGCGCACCGACGCACGTATCTAGCGATATCTGACCGCATTTTTGGCCAGTAATACAGTTCGCAGGCCTTGTTGTAGGTTTTTAAAATTCCCAGATGCGCGGACGTGGGATCATCATGGCATCGATTGAGAACGTCATTACGACGTGATTTTGGAATTACTTGCTTCCATTCGACGAGATTGGAAGTGATACCATGATGATTTGTAACAAGCTTGTACAACAAGCCTGCCTCTACGCGCCAATCAGGAAACTTGTTCGGCGAACTTTGTACCTTGGCCAGTGTACGCCGGTACCAAGTATCGAAATCGCCTTCGACTAGTTCGAGGACGACACCTCCAAAGGAGCACGGGATAACGCGTCAGGCACGACATGAAGGTTACCCTTCCGGTGTTGAATTTTAAAGAGTGCTGGGCAAGCCGAACACTCCAACGAGCCAGTCGGCCCGTGGGGTCTTTCATGCCCATTAACCAAAGTAACGAATAATGGTCCGTTATGACCGTAAACTCGGTCCCCTCAACATAAGGCCTAAAACGCTCGATGCCAAAAATTACGGCTAAACACTCCCCCTCAGTGACTGAATAGTTCCTCTCTGCTTTATTCATTGTCCTGGATGCATAGGCTATTACGTGCTCGCTATCACCCTCGCCTTGCGTCAAGACACAACCTAACCCATAGTTGGATGCATCACATTGTATGTAAAATTTTCGTCAAAGTTGGGACAAGCTAAAATTGGTGCTGACACCAAAAGTTCCTTCAAACGAGTAAACGACGACTCGGCCTCCGGAGTCCAAGCGATGGACTGGCGTTTGACTCTACCTTTATCAACTCCGTAATTGGAGCCGAAAGGGTGGAAAAATCAGGTATAAAACGTCGGTACCAACTAACCATACCGATAAAACGCCTCACCGCCGTTACCGTATTGGGTTTTTCAAATTTAGTGATCGCCTCAACTTTGACAGGGTCTGTGTGCAATCCCGATTTATCGACAACATGTCCCAAAAACGTCAAACTGGGACAGCAAAATTTACATTTTCGAAATTGACTGTTAGGTTGGCATCCTGTAAACGCAAAAAAACTTGTTCGAGTAGTCGAATATGGTCGTCAAACGTGCCACTAATCACCACTATGTCGTCAACGTATATGAATATGTTTTCACCCAATAGGGGGCCAAAAAGGCGATCCAAAAGACGAACGAGCGTAGATGGGGCGTTTGATATCCCAAAAGGCATGACTTTATACTCGAACAACCCACGGCCAGGGACCGTAAAGGCCGTCTTTTCGCAAGACGAGTCCGAAAGAAGAATTTGCCAAAAGGCCTTCTTGAGGTCTATAGTGCTGATGTAGCGAGCATTTCGTAGCCGAGTTAGGATGTCCTCAAGACGAGGTAGGGGGTACGCATCCTTCTTGGTCACAGAATTGAGTTTCCGACCATCAAAACAAAGGCGATGCGTCCCGTCCCCCTTCTTGACTAATAACATAGGGGATGACCAAGGAGAGTTCGACTCGCGCACCAAATCCATCTCCAACATTTTATCAAGCTCTGCGTGAGCTATTTTAAGCATTGCTGGAGACAGCGGATAGTAACGTTGTTTAATGGGGCGGCGTCGCCCGTATCAATATGATGCGTTACTTTATTCGTGCGAGTCAAACCTTTGATAGCCAAAATCTTAAATTTATCCTTAATAGCGGAAAGCGCAACTTGTTGTTCTATACTGAGGTCACTGACCTCCCCAACGGCGTCCAAGGAATTAACTTCCTTAATAAAAATTGGTCGCCGCTAAAATCAGCCCGAATTCCAAAAGCTTACAGAAATCTACCCCTAATGTTAGGCATGTATGGATGCTGCGGCAAACTAAAACATTTAAAGATCGGTCGACCCGCTAATCGTGATAGGCAATACCGCACTTCCGATTATATCTTGGGACGTACCGTCTGCAGACCGCAAGGATAAACTAGTACCCTCACATACTGAAGATCTAACTGATTAATGAGGTAGTGTCCTTCTGTACCCAGTATGGATACATTAGCTCCGGAATCTAATAAGGCTGTAAGTTGCACCCCCTTGATGTTCAATTTGACATATGGACGTTCGTCCGACTTGGGATGAGTAAAGAGGATAGAAGTAGTGGTGGCTGATCCGCAAAATGCGTTAATTTTACCCAACCAATCCTTCCACCCCAATGCATCGGCTTTAATGGCTTTTAGTAGCGACGAGCCGGAGCGCCGCCACGCCGGGGCACGTTTTTTGAATGATTCTTGGGACATTCTGGTGTTTTGACACCCTTCTTACCGCATAAAAGCAAAAATGCGCATGGGTTTAAGGCAAAACTGAAAATCGTGATCAGTCGAGTCACAATTCCAACATAAAAACGCTTTTCGGTTGGAAGAAAACTCGAGTTTCTTAGGTTGAGTAACAGGTGGTTTGACTGGGAGAGGATCGCTTACTGGTGGTACGACTGCGGAAGCAGAACTAGGCATAGCCGCTGAAGCAACGCTGGCTGCGGCACCGAGCGCAGTCCATTCAACGATACGTTCCGCCGATTGCGCCTCAGCGATAAATCTTTCTTTGTCGTCGAATTTCCCACACCCCATAACGAGTGAAACATTTGGTAACATATTTTTACGAATCACCCTGAGTTGTTCGGCCTCAGGGGGACGAGGATCACTACGCGAGAAACGTGCTAACATGTCTTCTATGTAGCTACAAACTGACTCCCCGGGTGACTGCCTGTGAGCACGCACCTGATCTAAATACTCACTATTAAAATCTAGTGGTAAAAACCGAAGCTTTAGGGCTTCAATCAGTTGCCGCCAATTAGTAATTTGTGGTCCTAACCCACGATACCAAATCAAAGCCTTCCACGGAAAAATTCTATAGCTCGCCGAAACATTTGATCCTCCGAAACCCCTCGAGATAAGGCTAACTCGTTTGTACGCTCGACAAAATCAAAACAGAATTAAAGTCCCTTTTGCCTTCAAATGTTATATTCCACTTCGTTATGGGAATATAGTCACGATTGCGATCGTTACTGACGATCAGAGATGATAATAAAGTCGAAAGATCGGGAGATCTATCAGCTGTTGGGAAAACCGATGACTTCCTGAGGGGAGTCCCAATTTCGTCGAATTCGTCAGCCGCTTCCAGCGGTTGATTCGCAGCAGCTTCGCCCGCTTCCTCAGCCGAGCTAATCAGCTTTTCGACTCGATCGCTAAGAGAAATTATTTGGGACATCAAAGTGTCCTTACCCTCTAAAAATCCTGCGCCTAGAACAGCGTTAACCCGATTACTGTAGTGTGAAAGTCGGTGGGAGACCACCGCAGAAACTTTTGGATCATAAGTATGTTCCAACTGTTCTACCTGACTTCCTAACTCTAAAATTGCTTTCCTGCACAAATCAAGTTCAGCAGGTACATTTTCGGGGGTGTATTTATACACTCGCAGCTTCGAGTCGTACCGCTCGCGACGCATCAAGTTTCGTAATAATTTCTTTCGAGAAGAAAGGTGAGCAGGCTCACGCGATAAATCAACGTCCCTCATCAGGAGGTCAACGTCGATCTCCCCTCTTAACAACGCATCGACATAGTCCCCATATTCAAAAGAATTTTAAAAATTAAAATGTAAAAAATCGACTTATAAAAATAAAATTTAAGTATAAAATTTTAAAGCCGGCCCTGTTTAAATCAACCTGCTAAAATGTAAATAAACAAACGCAGGTGTCCCAAAAATAAAATTTAACTTTTATTGCGATAAAGATAAACGTTGTAAATGTAAACAAACTATACCGCAATCAAATAAACAGCTGCAGTAAAGTTGATAACGATTAAACCCCGATTTAATTCAACGAAAATATTTCGTCTTAAATAAAAATAAATTTTGCAATTTATTCTTACGTTATGGTGATTTGATTTAAAAGCCGTCACAGTAATACACCAAGTGATTGTTACGAATGTAATATTAAACTGCAGTGCAAAAACTAATACACTGTAAAATATAAATCGAACAATTTGAAACACCCGTATTTGAGTGGTCACTTGTTCACTCGATCTTTTTAAAATTGTTGTTTTTGACAAAAAAATGCACACCTTCGTCGCAGAAAACAAGCAACTAATAACCCCGGAACCAATTGCAAGGGTTAGTAAACAAAACACATCCAAAACAAAATTTTGGATTTCCTTTATGTTGTTCAACGCTACTGGTATTTTTTTCTAGAGATATTACCCTATCAAATCGGCCCACACGTATAAGGGCGCCAGTGAAGAAAAGATTAGTTGCCGGAAGGGCCAAGAACCTTTCTTTCACAAATTTATTTTTGTGAAAAGCCTCGTGTTAAAACTAACTGTTATTCCAGCGGTAGCCAGAGTCTTAGGTTCTGGGGATTCTCCAAAATAAAACCCAGTCGAACAATCAATTAAAGTTTTAATAACAAAAATCAACAGTTGATCGTTGAGATCAAATAAATTTACAACACCAACCCTTGCAAATTGGCAGGATTGGAAATCGACAGTATCACGCAGTGCGTACTTAGTACTATCGATCCGATTCTTTCGGATCCTCAAAACAACTGAAGCGGAGGCAATGCAGTTAACAAAGGTGATTAAAAATGACTTACCCGTTTGCACAAACGTAAGTTTACAGTAGTTGACTTCGACAGGTTGGACCCTTGAAAACTGCTTACTAATCCTTATGGATCTGAACCCCGCACAAATTGATGCACTACACACTACGCAAGACACTTGAAGAGCACTTCCAATCGAGATGGTACCAGCTGCCAGACGATCTCCTCCAGACGAAGGTGCACTTGAATGTTCTTCCTTGGAACCTCGGTGAAAACAAAGGAAAGATCGAGTGTACTGATGGCAAACACCCATCAATAGCCGTCGTGGTAAAATCCAAATAAAATTTACTACCGCGATCGTAACAGGAAAACTTGGTGTAAATAATTTACTATTACTGTGACGTAGATCGTAAACAGTGCTGCGCAAACACGAACAGGGTTTCGCAGCGATTTGCACGACGAGACAATCAGCTGTCAAATATGGCGCGTTAAACCAGATCAAAATTTTCACCATAGAATTCGTTTCCACTTTCCATATGGAAATGATCCGCCCACGCGATCGGAAACCAAAATGCGTCCAACGATTATTTACCCACTACCGTAGGTTGTGACACTCTCATCTAGCGACTGTTAAAAAATTGTCTTCACAATTTTTCAAAACACGTCTTTCCTACTTGAAGACCCGCGCTAGACTTTTCTACTTGGACTCGCCCGACGTTCTTATCTCTACTACGCCTGCGCTCGGGCTCCAGCGCACCGCATGTGGTGGTAATATCAAAAAATTTTTCAAGGTTCGACGATAAAAATCCTAAATATTCAATTTAAACTCAAATAATTTTTGTAAAATTATTGAATGCAAAATTATTAAAAATAATTTTAAATTTAGGAATAAGAATTTTGTCGAAAGCGTTAGATTTTCGTAACAGTTGTGAATTTGAAATTTTCAAATAAACAATTTAGAACTGATAATTACAAAGTGTTAACTATACTTCAATTTGAAGTTGTGAATTTAAAATTCTCAAATAAACAATTTAGAATTACAAATTTCAAATTACTAAATATACTTCAATTTGAAGTTGTGAATTTGAAATTCTCAAATAAATAATTTAGAATTAGTAATTACAAATTGTAAACTATACTTCAATTTGAAGTTGTGAATTTGAAATTCTCAAATAAACAATTTAGAACTAATAATTACAAATTATTAACTATACTTCAATTTGAAGTTGTGAATTTAAAATTTTAAATAAACAGTTTAGAACTAATAATTACAAATTGTTAACTATACTCCAATTTGAAGTTGTGAATTTGAAATTCTCAAATAAACAATTTAGAACTGATAATTACAAATTGTTAACTATACTTCAATTTGAAGTTGTGAATTTAAAACTCTCAAATAATTAATTTAGAACTGATAATTACAAATTGTTAACCATCCTTCAATTTGAAGTTGTGAATTTAAAATTTTCAAATAAACAATTTAGAACTGACAATTACAAATTGTTAACTATACCCAATTTGAAGTTGTAAATTTGAAATTCTCAAATAAACAATTTAGAATTAATAATTACAAATTGTTAACTATACTTCAATTTGAAGTTGAGAATGTGAAATTCTTAAATAAACAATTTAGAATTAATAATTACAAATTGTTAACTATACTTCAATTTAAAATTGTGAATTTGAAATTCTCAAAAAACAATTTAGAATTAATAATTTTAAATTATTAACTATACATCAATTGGAAGTTGTGAATTTGAAATTTTCAAATAAACAATTTAGAATTAATAATTACAAATTTTAAACTATACTTCAATTTGAAGTTGTGAATTGTATATTCTCAAATAAACAATTTAGAATTAATAATTACAAATTGTTAACTATACTTCAATTTAAAGTTGTGAATATGAAATTTCAAATAAAAATTTAAAACTGATAATTACAAATTTTTTAAATATACTTTAATTTGAAGTTGTGAATTTGAAATTCTCAAATAAACAATTTAGAATTAAGAATTACAAATTGTTAACTATACTTCAATTTGAAGTTGTGAATTTGAAATTCTCAAATAAACAATTTAGAATTAATAATTACAAATTGTTAACTATACTTCAATTTGAAGTTGTGAATTTGAAATTCTCAAATAAACAATTTAGAATTAATACTTTCAAATTATTAACTATACTTCAATTTGAAGTTGTGAATTAGAAAATCTCAAATAAACAATTTAGAAGTAATAATTACAAATTGTTAACTATACTTCAATTTGAAGTTGTGAATTTGAAATTCACAAATAAATAATTTAGAAGTGAAATTACAAATTGTTAACTATACTTCAATTTGAAGTTGTGAATTTGAAATTCTCAAATAAACAATTTAGAACTGATAATTACAAATTGTTAACTATACTTTAATTTGAAGTTGTGAATTTGAAAATCTCAAATAAACAGTTTAGAATTAAAATTACAAATTGTTAACTATACTTCAATTTGAAGTTGTGAATTTGAAATTGTCAAATAACAATTTAGAATTAATAATTTCTAATTATTAACTATATTTCAATTTGAAGTTGTGAATTTGAAATTCTCAAATAAACAATTTAGAATTAATAATTACAAATTGTTAACTACATTTCAATTTGAAGTTGTGAATTTGAAATTTTCAAATAAACATTTAGAACTGACAATTACAAATTGTTAACTATACTTCAATTTGAAGTTGTGAATTTAAAATTCTTAAATAAACATTTAGAACTAATAATTACAAATTGTTAACTATACTCAATTTGAAGTTGTGAATTTGAAATTCTCAAATAAACAATTTAGAACTGATAATTACAAATTGTTAACTATACTTCAATTTGAAGTTGTGAATTTAAATTCTCAAATAATTAATTTAGAACTGATAATTACAAATTGTTAACTATCCCTTTAATTTGAAGTTGTGAATTTAAAATTTTCAAATAAACAATTTAGAACTGACAATTACAAATTGTTAACTATACCACAATTTGAAGTTGTAAATTTGAAATTCTCAAATAAACAATTTAGAATTAATAATTACAAATTGTTAACTATACTTCAATTTGAAGTTGAGAATTTGAAATTTTAAATAAACAATTTAGAATTAATAATTACAAATTGTTAACTATACTTCAATTTAAAATTGTGAATTTGAAATTCTCAAAAAACAATTTAGAATTAATAATTTTAAATTATTAACTATACATCAATTTGAAGTTGTGAATTTGAAATTTTCAAATAAACAATTTAGAATTAATAATTACAAATTTTAAACTATACTTCAATTTGAAGTTGTGAATTGTATATTCTCAAATAAACAATTTAGAATTAATAATTACAAATTGTTAACTATACTTCAATTTAAAGTTGTGAATATGAAATTTTCAAATAAAAATTTAAAACTGATAATTACAAATTTTAACTATACTTTAATTTGAAGTTGTGAATTTGAAATTCTCAAATAAACAATTTAGAATTAAAATTACAAATTGTTAACTATACTTCAATTTGAAGTTGTGAATTTGAAATCTCAAATAAACAATTTAGAATTAATAATTACAAATTGTTAACTATACTTCAGTTTGAAGTTGTGAATTTGAAATTCTCAAATAAACAATTTAGAATTAATAATTTCAAATTATTAACTATACTTCAATTTGAAGTTGTGAATTAGAAAATCTCAAATAAACATTTTAGAAGTAATAATTACAAATTGTTAACTATACTTAATTTGAAGTTGTGAATTTGAAATTCTCAAATAAATAATTTAGAAGTGAAATTACAAATTGTTAACTATACTTCAATTTGAAGTTGTGAATTTGAAATTCTCAAATAAACAATTTAGAACTGATAATTACAAATTGTTAACTATACTTTAATTTGAAGTTGTGAATTTGAAAATCTCAAATAAACAGTTTAGAATTAAAAATTACAAATTGTTAACTATACTTCAATTTGAAGTTGTGAATTTGAAATTGTCAAATAAACAATTTAGAATTAATAATTTCAATTATTAACTATATTTCAATTTGAAGTTGTGAATTTGAAATTCTCAAATAAACAATTTAGAATTAATAATTACAAATTGTTAACTATATTTCAATTTGAAGTTGTGAATTTGAAATTTCAAATAAACAATTTTTGAACTGACAATTACAAATTGTTAACTATACTTCAATTTGAAGTTGTGAATTTAAAATTCTCAAATAAACAATTTAGAATTAATAATTTCAAATTATTAAATATACTTCAATTTGAAGTTGTGAATTTGAAATTCCAAATAAACAATTTAGAATTAATAATTACAAATTGTTAACTATACTTCAATTTGAAGTTGTGAATTTGAAATTCTCAAATAAACAATTGAGAACTAATAATTACAAATTGTTAACTATACTTCAATTTGAAGTTGTGAATTTGAAATTCTCAAATAAACAATTTAGAACTAATAATTACAAATTGTTAACTATACTTCAATTTGAAGTTGTGAATTTAAAATTCTCAAATAAACTATTTAGAACTAATTTAGAACAAATTGTTAACTATACTTCAATTTGAAGTTGTGAATTTAAAATTCTCAAATAAACAATGTAGAACTGATAATTACAAATTGTTAACTATACTTCAATTTGAAGTTGTGAATTTGAAATCTCAAATAACTATTTAGGGAAATTTAAAAATTACAAATTGTTAACTATACTTCAATTTGAAGTTGTGAATTTGAAATTCTCAAATAAACAATTTAGAACTGATAATTACAAATTGTTAACTATACTTCAATTTGAAGTTGTGAATTTCAAACTCTCAAATAATTAATTTAGAACTGATAATTACAAATTGTTAACTATACTTCAATTTGAAGTTGTGAATTTAAAATTTTCAAATAAACAATTTAGAACTGATAATTACTAATTGTTAACTATACCACAATTTGAAGTTGTAAATTTGAAATTCTCAAATAAACAATTTAGAATTAATAATTACAAATTGTTAACTATACTTCAATTTGAAGTTGAGAATATGAAATTTTAAATAAACAATTTAGAATTAATAATTACAAATTGTTAACTATACTTCAATTTAAAATTGTGAATTTGAAATTCTCAAATAAACAATTTAGAATTAATAATTTTAAATTATTAACTATACTTCAATTTGAAGTTGTGAATTTGAAATTCTCAAATAAACAATTTAGAATTAATAATTACAAATTTTAAACTATACTTCAATTTGAAGTTGTAAATTTGATATTCTCAAATAAACAATTTAGAATTAATAATTACAAATTGTTAACTATACTTCAATTTAAAGTTGTGAATTTGAAATTTTCAAATAAACAATTTAGAACTGATAATTAAAAATTTTTAACTATACTTTAATTTGAAGTTGTGAATTTGAAATTCTCAAATAAACAATTTAGAATTAAGAATTACAAATTATTAACTATACTTCAATTTGAAGTTGTGAATTTGAAATTCACAAATAAATAATTTAGAAGTGAAATTACAAATTGTTAACTATACTTCAATTTGAAGTTGTGAATTAGAAATTCTCAAATAAACAATTTAGAAGTAATAATAACAAATTGTTAACTATACTTCAATTTGAAGTTGTTAATTTGAAATTCAAATAAATAATTTAGAACTGATAATTACAAATTGTTAACTATACATCAATTTGAAGTTGTGAATTTAAAATTCTCAAATAAAAATTTAGAATTAATAATTACAAATTGTGAACTATACTTCAATTTGAAGTTGTGAATTTGAAATTCTCAAATAAACAATTTAGAATTAATAATTGAAGTTATTAACTATACTTGAATTTGAAGGTATGAATTTGAAATTCTCAAATAAACAATATAGAATTAATAATTACAAATTGTTAACTATACTTCAATTTGAAGTTGTGAATTTGAAATTCTCAAATAAACAATTTAGAATTAATAATTACAAATTGTTAACTATACTTCAATTTGAAGTTGTGAATTTAAAATTCTCAAATAAATAATTTAGAACTGATAATTACAAATTGTTAACTATACTTCAATTTGAAGTTGTGAATTTGAAATTCTCAAATAAACAATTTAGAATTAATAATTACAAATTGTTAACTATACTTCAATTTGAAGTTGTGAATTTGAAATTCTCAAATAAACAATTTAGAATTAATAATTACAAATTGTTAACTATACTTCAATTTGAAGTTGTGAATTTGAAATTTTCAAATAAACAATTTAGAATTAATAATTACAAATTGTTAACTATACTTCAATTTGAAGTTGTGAATTTGAAATTCTCAAATAAACAATTTAGAACTTTAAAAATTACAAATTGTTAACTATACTTCAATTTGAAGTTGTGAATTTAAATTCTCAAATAAACAATTTAGAACTAATAATTACAAATTGTTAACTATACTTCAATTTGAAGTTGTGAATTTGAAATTCTCAAATAAACAATTTAGAATTAATAATTACAAATTGTTAACTATACTTCAATTTGAAGTTGTGAATTTGAAATTCTCAAATAAACAATTTAGAATTAATAATTACAAATTGTTAACTATACTTCAATTTGAAGTTGTGAATTTGAAATTCTCAAATAAACAATTTAGAACTGATAATTACAAATTGTTAACTATACTTCAATTTGAAGTTGTGAATTTGAAATTCTCAAATAAACAATTTAGAATTAATAATTACAAATTGTTAACTATACTTCAATTTGAAGTTGTGAATTTGAAATTCTCAAATAAACAATTTAGAATGATAATTACAAATTGTTAACTATACTTCAATTTGAAGTTGTGAATTTGAAATTCTCAAATAAACAATTTAGAACTGATAATTACAAATTGTTAACTATACTTCAATTTGAAGTTGTGAATTTGAAAATTCTCAAATAAACAATTTAGAATTAATAATTACAAATTGTTAACTATACTTCAATTTGAAGTTGTGAATTTGAAATTCTCAAATAAACAATTTAGAATTAATAATTTCAAATTTTAACTATACTTCAATTTGAAGTTGAGAATTTGAAATTTTAAATAAACAATTTAGAATTAATAATTACAAATTGTTTATACTTCAATTTAAAATTGTGAATTTGAAATTCTCAAATAAAAATTTAGAATTAATAATTAAAATTATTAACTATACTTCAATTTGAAGTTGTGAATTTAAAATTTCAAATAAACAATTTAGAACTAATAATTACAAATTGTTAACTATACTCAATTTAATTAATTTAAATTAAATAAACAATTTAGAATTAATAATTACAAATTGTTAACTATACTTCAATTTGAAGTTGGAATTTGAAATTCTTCAAATAAACAATTTAGAATTAATAATTACAAATTGTTAACTATACTTCAATTTAAAATTGTGAATTTGAAATTTTCAAATAAACAATTTAGAACTGATAATTACAAATTTTAACTATACTTCAATTTGAAGTTGTGAATTTGAAATTCTCAAATAAACAATTTAGAATTAATAATTACAAATTGTTAACTATACTTCAATTTGAAGTTGTGAATTTGAAATTCTCAAATAAATAATTTAGAATGATAATTACAAATTGTTAACTATACTTCAATTTGAAGTTGTGAATTTGAAATTCTCAAATAAACAATTTAGAATAATAATTACAAATTGTTAACTATACTTCAATTTGAAGTTGTAATTTGAAATTCAAATAAACAATTTAGAATTAATAATTACAAATTGTTAACTATACTTCAATTTGAAGTTGTGAATTTAAAATTCTCAAATAAAAATTTAGAATTAATAATTACAAATTGTTAACTATACTTCAATTTGAAGTTGTGAATTTGAAATTCTCAAATAAACAATTTAGAATTAATAATTAAATTATTAACTATACTTAATTTGAAGTTGTGAATTTGAAATTCTCAAATAAACAATTTAGAATTAATAATTACAAATTGTTAACTATACTTCAATTTGAAGTTGTGAATTTGAAATTCTCAAATAAACAATTTAGAATTAATAATTACAAATTGTTAACTATACTTCAATTTGAAGTTGTGAATTTGAAATTCTCAAATAAACAATTTAGAACTGATAATTACAAATTTTTTAACTATACTTTAATTTGAAGTTGTGAATTTGAAATTCTCAAATAAACAATTTAGAATTAATAATTACAAATTGTTAACTATACTTCAATTTGAAGTTGTGAATTTGAAATTCTCAAATAAACAATTTAGAACTAATAATTACAAATTGTTAACTATACTTCAATTTGAAGTTGTGAATTTGAAATTCTCAAATAAACAATTTAGAATAATAATTACAAATTGTTAACTATACTTAATTTGAAGTTGTGAATTTGAAATTCTCAAATAAACAATTTAGAACTGATAATTACAAATTTTAACTATACTTAATTTGAAGTTGTGAATTTGAAATTCTCAAATAAACAATTTAGAATTAATAATTACAAATTGTTAACTATACTTCAATTTGAAGTTGTGAATTTGAAATTTCAAATAAACAATTTAGAATTAATAATTCAAATTATTAACTATACTTCAATTTGAAGTTGTGAATTTGAAATTCTCAAATAAACAATTTAGAATTAATAATTACAAATTGTTAACTATACTTCAATTTGAAGTTGTGAATTTGAAATTCTCAAATAAACAATTTAGAATTAATAATTTCAAATTATTAACTATACTTCAATTTGAAGTTGTGAATTTGAAATTCTCAAATAAACAATTTAGAACTGATAATTACAAATTGTTAACTATACTTCAATTTGAAGTTGTGAATTTGAAATCTCAAATAAACTATTTAGAATTAATAATTCAAACTATTAACTATACTTCAATTTGAAAATCTCAAATAAACAATTTAGAATTAATAATTACAAATTGTTAACTATACTTCAATTTGAAGTTGTGAATTTGAAATCTCAAATAAACTATTTAGAATTAATAATTCAAATTATTAACTATACTTCAATTTGAAGTTGTGAATTTGAAATTCTCAAATAAACAATTTAGAATTAATAATTACAAATTGTTAACTATACTTCAATTTAAAGTTGTGAATTTAAAATTCTCAAATAAACTATTTAGAACTAATAATTACAAATTGTTAACTATACTTCAATTTGAAGTTGTGAATTTGAAATTTCAAATAAACAATTTAGAACTGATAATTACAAATTGTTAACTATACTTCAATTTGAAGTTGTGAATTTAAAATTCTCAAATAAACAATTTAGAATAATAATTACAAATTGTTAACTATACTTCAATTTGAAGTTGTGAATTTAAAATTCTCAAATAAACAATTTAGAACTGATAATTACAAATTGTTAACTATACTTCAATTTGAAGTTGTGAATTTGAAATTCTCAAATAAACAATTTAGAATTAATAATTACAAATTGTTAACTATACTTCAATTTGAAGTTGTGAATTTGAAATTCTCAAATAAACAATTTAGAACTGATAATTACAAATTGTTAACTATACTTCAATTTGAAGTTGTGAATTTGAAACTCTCAAATAATTAATTTAGAACTGATAATTACAAATTGTTAACTATACTTCAATTTGAAGTTGTGAATTTAAAATTCTCAAATAAACAATTTAGAACTGATAATTACAAATTGTTAACTATACTCAATTTGAAGTTGTGAATTTGAAATTCTCAAATAAACAATTTAGAATTAATAATTACAAATTGTTAACTATACTTCAATTTGAAGTTGGAATTTGAAATTTTAAATAAACAATTTAGAATTAATAATTACAAATTGTTAACTATACTTCAATTTAAAATTGTGAATTTGAAATTCTTAAATAAACAATTTAGAGTTAATAATTTTAAATTATTAACTATACTTCAATTTGAAGTTGTGAATTTGAAATTCTCAAATAAACAATTTAGAAGTAATAATTACAAATTATTAACTATACTTCAATTTGAAGTTGTGAATTTGAAATTCACAAATAAATAATTTAGAAGTGAAATTACAAATTGTTAACTATACTTCAATTTGAAGTTGTGAATTAGAAATTCTCAAATAAACAATTCAGAAGTAATAATAACAAATTGTTAACTATACTTCAATTTGAAGTTGTTAATTTGAAATTCGCAAATAAATAATTTAGAACTGATAATTACAAATTGTTAACTATACATCAATTTGAAGTTGTGAATTTAAAATTCTCAAATAAACAATTTAGAATTAATAATTACAAATTGTGAACTATACTTCAATTTGAAGTTGTGAATTTGAAATTCTCAAATAAACAATTTAGAATTAATAATTGAAGTTATTAACTATACTTGAATTTGAAGGTATGAATTTGAAATTCTCAAATAAACAATATAGAATTAATAATTACAAATTGTTAACTATACTTCAATTTGAAGTTGTGAATTTGAAATTCTCAAATAAACAATTTAGAATTAATAATTACAAATTGTTAACTATACTTCAATTTGAAGTTGTGAATTTAAAATTCTCAAATAAATAATTTAGAACTGATAATTACAAATTTGTTAACTATACTTTAATTTGAAGGTATGAATTTGAAATTTTCAAATAAACAATTTAGAATTAATAATTACAAATTGTTAACTATACTTCAATTTGAAGTTGTGAATTTGAAGTTCTCAAATAAACAATTTAGAACTAATAATTACAAATTGTTAACTATACTTTAATTTGAAGTTGTGAATTTGAAATTGTTAAATAAACAATTTAGAATTGATAATTACAAATTATTAACTATACTTCAATTTGAAGGTATGAATTTGAAATTCTCAAATAAACAATTTAGAATTAATAATTACAAATTGTTAACTATACTTCAATTTGAAGTTGTGAATTTGAAGTTCTCAAATAAACAATTTAGAACTAATAATTACAAACTGTTAACTATACTTTAATTTGAAGTTGTGAATTTGAAATTCACAAATAAATAATTTAGAATTAATAATTACAAATTTTAAACTATACTTCAATTTGAAGTTGTAAATTTGATATTCTTCAATAAACAATTTAGAATTAATAATTACAAATTGTTAACTATACTTCAATTTAAAGTTGTCAATTTGAAATTTTCAAATAAACAATTTAGAACTGATAATTACAAATTTTTAACTATACTTTAATTTGAAGTTGTGAATTTGAAATTCTCAAATAAACAATTTAGAATTAATAATTACAAATTGTTAACTATACTTCAATGTGAAGTTGTGAATTTGAAATTCTCAAATAAACAGTTTAGAATTAAAAATTACAAATTGTTAACTATACTTCAATTTGAAGTTGTGAATTTGAAATTCTCAAATAACAATTTAGAATTAATAATTTCTAATTATTAACTATATTTCAATTTGAAGTTGTGAATTTGAAATTCTCAAATAAACAATTTAGAATTAATAATTACAAATTGTTAACTACACTTCAATTTGAAGTTGTGAATTTGAAGTTTTCAAATAAATAATTTAGAACTAATAATTACAAATTGTTAACTATACTTTAATTTGAAGTTGTGAATTTAAAATTCTTAAATAAACAATTTAGAATTGATAATTACAAATTATTAACTATACTTCAACTTGAAGTTGTAAATTTGAAATATTCAAATAAACAATTTAGAATTAATAATTTCAAATTATTAACTATACTTCAATTTGAAGTTGTGAATTTGAAATTCTCAAATAAACAATTTAGAATTAATAATTACAAATTGTTAACTATACTTCAATTTGAAGTTGTAAATTTGATATTCTCAAATAAACAATTTAGAACTGATAATTACAAATTGTTAACTATACTTCATTGTGAAGTTGTGAATTTGAAATTTATAAATAAACAATTTAGAATTAATAATTTCAAATTATTAACTATACTTCAATTTGAAGTTGTGAATTTGAAATTCTCAAATAAACAATTTAGAATTATTAATTACAAATTGTTAACTACACTTCAATTTGAAGTTGTGAATTTAAAATTCTCAAATAAACAATTTAGAAGTAATAATTACAAATTGTTGACTATACTTCAATTTGAAGTTGTGAATTTGAAATTCTCAAATAAACAATTTAGAACAGATAATTAAAATTATTAACTATACTTCAATTTGAAGTTGTGAATTTAAAATTCACAAATAAACAATTTTGAATTAAGAATTACAAATTGTTAACTATACTTCAATTTGAAGTTGTGAATTTGAAATTCTCAAATAAACAATTTAGAATTAATAATTTCAAATTATTAACTATACTTCAATTTGAAGTTGTGAATTTGAAATTTTCGAATAAACAATTTAGAATTAATAATTACAAATTATTAACTATACTTCAATTTGAAGTTGTGAATTTGAAATTCTCAAATGAACAATTTAGAATTAGTAATTATAAATTGTTAACTATACTTCAATTTGAAGTTGTGAATTTAAAATTCTCAAATAAATAATTTCGAACTGATAATTACAAATTGTTAACTATACTTCAATTTGAAGTTGTGAATTTGAAGTTCTCAAATAAACAATGTAGAACTAATAATTACAAATTGTCAACTATACTTTAATTTGAAGTTGTGAATCTGATATTCTTAAATAAACAATTTAGAATTGATAATTACAAATTATTAACTATACTTCAATTTGAAGTTGTGAATTTGAAATTCTCAAATAAACAATTTAGAATTATTAATTACAAAGTGTTAACTATACTTCAATTTGAAGTTGTGAATTTGAAATTCTCAAATAAACAATTTAGAATTAATAATTACAAATTGTTAACTATACATCAATTTGAAGTTGAGTATATGAAATTCTCAAATAAACAATTTAGAATTAATAATTACAAATTGTTAACTATACTTCAATTTGAAGTTGTGAATTTGAAACTCTCAAATATACTATTTAGGGAAATTTAAAATCTACAAATTGTTAACTATACTTCAATTTGAAGTTGTGAATTTGAAATTCTCAAATAATTAATTTAGAACTGATAATTACAAATTGTTAACTATACTTCAATTTGAAGTTGTGAATTTAAAATTTTCAAATAAACAATTTAGAACTGATAATTACAAATTGTTAACTATACCACAATTTGAAGTTGTAAATTTGAAATTCTCAAATAAACAATTTAGAATTAATAATTACAAATTGTTAACTATACTTCAATTTGAAGTTGAGAATATGAAATTCTCAAATAAACAATTTAGAATTAATAATTTTAAATTATTAACTATACTTCAATTTGAAGTTGTGAATTTGAAATTCTCAAATAAACACTTTAGAATTAATAATTACAAATTTTAAACTATACTTCAATTTGAAGTTGTGAATTTGATATTCTCAAATAAACAATTTAGAATTATTAATTACAAATTGTTAACTATACTTCAATTTAAAGTTGTGAATTTGAAATTCTCAAATAAACAATTTAGAATTAATAATTACAAATTGTTAACTATACTTCAATTTGAAGTTGTGAATTTGAAATTCTCAAATAAACAATTTAGAACAGATAATTAAAATTGTTAACTATACTTCAATTTGAAGTTGTGAATTTAAAATTCCAAATAAACAATTTAGAATTAAGAATTACAAATTGTTAACTATACTTCAATTTGAAGTTGTGAATTTGAAATTTTCGAATAAACAATTTAGAATTAATAATTACAAATTGTTAACTATACTTCAATTTGAAGTGTTGAATTTGAAATTCTCAAATAAACAATTTAGAACTGATAATTACAAATTGTTAACTATACTTCAATTTGAAGTTGTGAATTTGAAATTCTCAAATAAACAATTTAGAATTAATAATTACAATTTGTTAACTATACTTCAATTTGAAGTTGTGAATTGAAATTCTCAAATAAACAATATAGAATTAGTAATTACAAATTTTTAACTATACTTCAATTTGAAGTTGTAAATTTGAAATTCTCAAATAAACTATTTAGAATTAATAATTACAAATTGTTAACTATACTTCAATTTGAAGTTGTGTATTTGAAATTCTCAAATAAACAATTTAGAATTAATAATTACAAATTTTTAACTATACTTCAATTTGAAGTTATGAATTTGAAATTCTCAAATAAACAATTTAGAATTAATAATTACAAATTTTAACTATACTTCAATTTGAAGTTGTGAATTTGAAATTCACAAATAAACAATTTAGAATTAATAATTTCAAATTACTAACTATACTTTAATTTGAAGTTGTGAATTTGAAATTCTCAAATAAACAATTTAGAATTATAATTACAAATTGTTAACTATACTTTAATTTGAAGTTGTGAATTTGAAATTCTCAAATAAACAATTTAGAACTGATAATTACAAATTGTTAACTATACTTCATTTGAAGTTGTGAATTTGAAATTTATAAATAAACAATTTAGAATTAATAATTTCAAATTACTAACTATACTTCAATTTGAAGTTGTAAATTTGATATTCTCAAATAAACAATTTAGAACTGATAATTACAAATTGTTAACTATACTTCATTGTGAAGTTGTGAATTTGAAATTTATAAATAAACAATTTAGAATTAATAATTTCAAATTATTAACTATACTTCAATTTGAAGTTGTGAATTTGAAATTCTCAAATAAACAATTTAGAATTATTAATTACAAATTGTTAACTACACTTCAATTTGAAGTTGTGAATTTAAAATTCTCAAATAAACAATTTAGAAGTAATAATTACAAATTGTTGACTATACTTCAATTTGAAGTTGTGAATTTGAAATTCTCAAATAAACAATTTAGAACAGATAATTAAAATTATTAACTATACTTCAATTTGAAGTTGTAAATTTAAAATTCACAAATAAACAAGTTAGAATTAAGAATTACAAATTGTTAACTATACTTCAATTTGAAGTTGTGAATTTGAAATTCTCAAATAAACAATTTAGAATTAATAATTTCAAATTATTAACTATACTTCAATTTGAAGTTGTGAATTTGAAATTCTCAAATAAACAATTTAGAATTAATAATTACAAATTGTTAACTATACTTCAATTGGAAGTTGTGAATTTGAAATTCTCAAATGAACAATTTAGAATTAGTAATTATAAATTGTTAACTATACTTCAATTTGAAGTTGTGAATTTAAAATTCTCAAATAAATAATTTCGAACTGATAATTACAAATTGTTAACTATACTTCAATTTGAAGTTGTGAATTTGAAGTTCTCAAATAAACAATGTAGAACTAATAATTACAAATTGTCAACTATACTTTAATTTGAAGTTGTGAATCTGATATTCTTAAATAAACAATTTAGAATTGATAATTACAAATTATTAACTATACTTCAATTTGAAGTTGTAAATTTGAAATACTCAAATGAACAATTTAGAATTAATAATTTCAAATTATTAACTATACTTCAATTTGAAGTTGTGAATTTGAAATTCTCAAATAAACAATTTAGAATTAATAATTACAAATTGTTAACTATACTTTAATTTGAAGTTGTGAATTTGAAATTCTCAAATAAACAATTTAGAATTAATAATTACAAATTGTTAACTATACTTCATTTGAAGTTGTGAATTTAAAATTTTTAAATAGACAATTTAGAACTAATAATTACAAAGTGTTAACTATACTTCAATTTGAAGTTGTGAATTTGAAATTCTCAAATAAACAATTTAGAATTAATAATTACAAATTGTTAACTATACATCAATTTGAAGTTGAGTATATGAAATTCTCAAATAAACAATTTAGAATTAATAATTACAAATTGTTAACTATACTTCAATTTGAAGTTGTGAATTTGAAACTCTCAAATATACTATTTGGAATTAATAATTACAAATTGTTAACTATACTTCAATTTGAAGTTGTGAATTTGAAATTCTCAAATAATTAATTTAGAACTGATAATTACAAATTGTTAACTATACTTCAATTTGAAGTTGTGAATTTAAAATTTTCAAATAAACAATTTAGAACTGATAATTACAAATTGTTAACTATACACAATTTGAAGTTGTAAATTTGAAATTCTCAAATAAACAATTTAGAATTAATAATTACAAATTGTTAACTATACTTCAATTTGAAGTTGAGAATATGAAATTCTCAAATAAACAATTTAGAATTAATAATTTTAAATTATTAACTATACTTCAATTTGAAGTTGTGAATTTGAAATTCTCAAATAAACACTTTAGAATTAATAATTACAAATTTTAAACTATACTTCAATTTGAAGTTGTGAATTTGATATTCTCAAATAAACAATTTAGAATTAATAATTACAAATTGTTAACTATACTTCAATTTGAAGTTGTGAATTTGAAATTCTCAAATAAACAATTTAGAATTAATAATTACAAATTGTTAACTATACTTCATTTGAAGTTGTGAATATGAAATTTATAAATAAACAATTTAGAATTAATAATTTCAAATTATTAACTATACTTCAATTTGAAGTTGTGAATTTGAAATTCTCAAATAAACAATTTAGAATTATTAATTACAAATTGTTAACTACACTTCAATTTGAAGTTGTGAATTTAAAATTCTCAAATAAACAATTTAGAAGTAATAATTACAAATTGTTACCTATACTTCAATTTGAAGTTGTGAATTTGAAATTCTCAAATAAACAATTTAGAATTAATAATTACAAATTGTTAACTATACTTCAATTTGAAGTTGAGAATATGAAATTCTCAAATAAACAATTTAGAATTAATAATTTTAAATTATTAACTATACTTCAATTTGAAGTTGTGAATTTGAAATTCTCAAATAAACACTTTAGAATTAATAATTACAAATTTTAAACTATACTTCAATTTGAAGTTGTGAATTTGATATTCTCAAATAAACAATTTAGAATTATTAATTACAAATTGTTAACTATACTTCAATTTAAAGTTGTGAATTTGAAATTCTCAAATAAACAATTTAGAATTAATAATTACAAATTGTTAACTATACTTCATTGTGAAGTTGTGAATTTGAAATTTATAAATAAACAATTTAGAATTAATAATTTCAAATTATTAACTATACTTCAATTTGAAGTTGTGAATTTGAAATTCTCAAATAAACAATTTAGAATTATTAATTACAAATTGTTAACTACACTTCAATTTGAAGTTGTGAATTTAAAATTCTCAAATAAACAATTTAGAAGTAATAATTACAAATTGTTGACTATACTTCAATTTGAAGTTGTAAATTTGAAATTCTCAAATAAACAATTTAGAACAGATAATTAAAAATTGTTAACTATACTTCAATTTGAAGTTGTGAATTTAAAATTCACAAATAAACAAGTTAGAATTAAGAATTACAAATTGTTAACTATACTTCAATTTGAAGTTGTGAATTTGAAATTTTCGAATAAACAATTTAGAATTAATAATTACAAATTGTTAACTATACTTCAATTTGAAGTGTTGAATTTGAAATTCTCAAATAAACAATTTAGAACTGATAATTACAAATTGTTAACTATACTTCAATTTGAAGTTGTGAATTTGAAATTCTCAAATAAACAATTTAGAATTAATAATTACAATTTGTTAACTATACTTCAATTTGAAGTTGTGAAGTTGAAATTCTCAAATAAACAATATAGAATTAGTAATTACAAATTTTTAACTATACTTCAATTTGAAGTTGTAAATTTGAAATTCTCAAATAAACTATTTAGAATTAATAATTACAAATTGTTAACTATACTTCAATTTGAAGTTGTGTATTTGAAATTCTCAAATAAACAATTTAGAATTAATAATTACAAATTTTTAACTATACTTCAATTTGAAGTTATGAATTTGAAATTCTCAAATAAACAATTTAGAATTAATAATTACAAATTCTTAACTATACTTCAACTTGAAGTTGTGAATTTGAAATTCACAAATAAACAATTTAGAATTAATAATTTCAAATTACTAACTATACTTTAATTTGAAGTTGTGAATTTGAAATTCTCAAATAAACAATTTAGAATTATAATTACAAATTGTTAACTATAAAATTCAAATAAATTCAATTTAAGTGAATTAATTAAAATTAACTGATAATTACAAATTGTTAACTATACTTCAATTTGAAGTTGTGAATTTGAAATTCTCAAATAAACAATTTAGAATTAATAATTACAATTTGTTAACTATACTTCAATTTGAAGTTGTGAAGTTGAAATTCTCAAATAAACAATATAGAATTAGTAATTACAAATTTTTAACTATACTTCAATTTGAAGTTGTAAATTTGAAATTCTCAAATAAACTATTTAGAATTAATAATTACAAATTGTTAACTATACTTCAATTTGAAGTTGTGTATTTGAAATTCTCAAATAAACAATTTAGAATTAATAATTACAAATTTTTAACTATACTTCAATTTGAAGTTATGAATTTGAAATTCTCAAATAAACAATTTAGAATTAATAATTACAAATTCTTAACTATACTTCAACTTGAAGTTGTGAATTTGAAATTCACAAATAAACAATTTAGAATTAATAATTTCAAATTACTAACTATACTTTAATTTGAAGTTGTGAATTTGAAATTCTCAAATAAACAATTTAGAATTAATATTTACAAATTGTTAACTATACTTTAATTTGAAGTTGTGAATTTGAAATTCTCAAATACACAATTTAGAACTGATAATTACAAATTGTTAACTATACTTCATTGTGAAGTTGTGAATTTGAAATTTATAAATAAACAATTTAGAATTAATAATTTCAAATTACTAACTATACTTCAATTTGAAGTTGTAAATTTGATATTCTCAAATAAACAATTTAGAACTGATAATTACAAATTGTTAACTATACTTCATTGTGAAGTTGTGAATTTGAAATTTATAAATAAACAATTTAGAATTAATAATTTCAAATTATTAACTATACTTCAATTTGAAGTTGTGAATTTGAAATTCTCAAATAAACAATTTAGAATTATTAATTACAAATTGTTAACTACACTTCAATTTGAAGTTGTGAATTTAAAATTCTCAAATAAACAATTTAGAAGTAATAATTACAAATTGTTGACTATACTTCAATTTGAAGTTGTGAATTTGAAATTCTCAAATAAACAATTTAGAACAGATAATTAAAAATTATTAACTATACTTCAATTTGAAGTTGTAAATTTAAAATTCACAAATAAACAAGTTAGAATTAAGAATTACAAATTGTTAACTATACTTCAATTTGAAGTTGTGAATTTGAAATTCTCAAATAAACAATTTAGAATTAATAATTTCAAATTATTAACTATACTTCAATTTGAAGTTGTGAATTTGAAATTTTCGAATAAACAATTTAGAATTAATAATTACAAATTGTTAACTATACTTCAATTGGAAGTTGTGAATTTGAAATTCTCAAATGAACAATTTAGAATTAGTAATTATAAATTGTTAACTATACTTCAATTTGAAGTTGTGAATTTAAAATTCTCAAATAAATAATTTCGAACTGATAATTACAAATTGTTAACTATACTTCAATTTGAAGTTGTGAATTTGAAGTTCTCAAATAAACAATGTAGAACTAATAATTACAAATTGTCAACTATACTTTAATTTGAAGTTGTGAATCTGATATTCTTAAATAAACAATTTAGAATTGATAATTACAAATTATTAACTACACTTCAATTTGAAGTTGTGAATTTGAAATTCTCAAATAATTAATTTAGAACTGATAATTACAAATTGTTAACTATACTTCAATTTGAAGTTGTGAATTTGAAGTTCTCAAATAAACAATGTAGAACTAATAATTACAAATTGTCAACTATACACAATTTGAAGTTGTAAATTTGAAATTCTCAAATAAACAATTTAGAATTAATAATTACAAATTGTTAACTATACTTCAATTTGAAGTTGAGAATATGAAATTCTCAAATAAACAATTTAGAATTAATAATTTCAAATTATTAAATATACTTCAATTTGAAGTTGTGAATTTGAAATTCTCAAATAAACAATTTAGAATTAATAATTACAAAGTGTTAACTATACTTCAATTTGAAGTTGTGAATTTGAAATTCTCAAATAAACAATTTAGAACTAATAATTACAAATTGTTAACTATACTTCAATTTGAAGTTGAGAATATGAAATTCTTAAATAAACAATTTAGAATTAATAATTACAAATTGTTAACTATACTTCAATTTAAAATTGTGAATTTGAAATTCTCAAATAAACAATTTAGAATTAATAATTTTAAATTATTAACTATACTTCAATTTGAAGTTGTAAATTTGAAATTCTCAAATAAACAATTTAGAATTAATAATTACAAATTTTAAACTATACTTCAATTTGAAGTTGTGAATTTGATATTCTCAAATAAACAATTTAGAATTAATAATTACAAATTGTTAACTATACTTCAATTTAAAGTTGTGAATTTGAACATTTCAAATAAACAATTTAGAACTGATAATTACAAATTTTTAACTATACTTTAATTTGAAGTTGTGAATTTGAAATTTTCAAATAAACAATTTAGAATTAAGAATTACAAATTGTTAACTATACTTCAATTTGAAGTTGTGAATTTGAAATTCACAAATAAATAATTTAGAAGTGAAATTACAAATTGTTAACTATACTTCAATTTGAAGTTGTGAATTTGAAATTCTCAAATAAACAATTTAGAAGTAATAATTACAAATTGTTAACTATACTTTAATTTGAAGTTGTTAATTTGAAATTCGCAAATAAATAATTTAGAACTGATAATTACAAATTGTTAACTATACATATATTTGAAGTTGTGAATTTAAAATTCTCAAATACACAATTTAGAATTAATAATTACAAATTGTTAACTGTACTTCAATTTGAAGTTGTGAATTTGAAATTCTCAAATAAACAATTTAGAATTAATAATTTCAAGTTATTAACTGTACATCAATTTGAAGTTGTGAATTTGAAATTCTCAAATAAACAATTTAGAATTAATAATTACAAATTGTTAACTATACTTCAATTTGAAGTTGTGAATATGAAATTCTCAAATAAACAATTTAGAACTAATAATTACAAATTGTTAACTATACTTCAATTTGAAGTTGTGAATTTGAAATTATCAAATAAACAATTTAGAACTGATAATTACCAATTGTTAACTATACTTCAATTTGAAGTTGTGAATTTGAAATTTTCAAATAAACAATTTAGAACTAATAATTACAAATTGTTAACCATACTTCAATTTGAAGTTGTGAATTTGAAATTTTCAAATAAACAATTTAGAACTAATAATTACAAATTGTTAACCATACTTCAATTTGAAGTTGTAAATTTGAAATTCTCAAATAAACAATTTAGAACTAATAATTACAAATTGTTAACTATACTTCAATTTGAAGTTGTGAATTTAAAATTTTCAAATAAACATTTTAGAACTGATAATTACAAATTGTTAACTATACTTCAATTTGAAGTTGTGAATTTGAAATTCTTAAATAAACAATTTAGAATTAATAATTTCAAGTTATTAACTATACTTCAATTTGAAGTTGTGAATTTGAAATTCTCAAATAAACAATTTAGAATTAATAATTTTAAATTATTAACTATACTTCAATTTGAAGTTGTGAATTTGAAATTCTCAAATAAACAATTTAGAATTAATAATTACAAATTGTTAACTATACTTCAATTTAAAGTTGTGAATTTAAAATTTTCAAATAAACAATTTAGAACTGATAATTACAAATTGTTAACTATACTTCAATTTGAAGTTGTGAATTTGAAATTCTCAAATAAACAATTTAGAATTAATAATTTCAAATTATTAAATATACTTCAATTTGAAGTTGTGAATTTGAAATTCTTAAATAAACAATTTAGAATTAATAATTACAAATTGTTAACTATACTTCAATTTGAAGTTGTGAATTTGAAATTCTCAAATAAACAATTTAGAACTAATAATTACAAATTATTAACTATACTTCAATTTGAAGATGTGAATTTAAAATTCTCAAATAAACAATTTAGAACTAATAATTACAAATTGTTAACTATACTTCAATTTGAAGTTGTGAATTTGAAATTCTCAAATAAACAATTTAGAACTGATAATTACAAATTGTTAACTATACTTCAATTTGAAGTTGTGAATTTGAAACTCTCAAATAAACTATTTAGAATTAATAATTTCAAACTATTAACTATACTTCAATTTGAAGTTGTGAATTTGAAGGTCTCAAATAAACAATTTAGAATTAATAATTACAAATTGTTAACTATACTTCAATTTGAAGTTGTTAATTTGAAACTCTTAAATAAACTATTTAGAATTAATAATTTCAAATTATTAACTATACTTCAATTTGAAGTTGTGAATTTGAAATTCTCAAATAAACATCTTAGAATTAATAATTTCAAATTATTAACTATACTTCAATTTAAAGTTGTGAATTTGAAATTTTCAAATAAACAATTTAGAACTGATAATTACAAATTTTTAACTATACTTTAATTTGAAGTTGTGAATCTGATATTCTTAAATAAACAATTTAAAATTGATAATTACAAATTATTAACTATACTTAATTTGAAGTTGTAAATTTGAAATACTCAAATGAACAATTTAGAATTAATAATTTCAAATTATTAACTATGTATACTTCAATTTGAAGTTGTGAATTTGAAATTCTCAAATAAACAATTTAGAATTAATAATTACAAATTGTTAACTATACTTTAATTAGAAGTTGTGAATTTGAAATTCTCAAATAAACAATTTAGAATTAATAATTACAAATTGTTAACTATACATTTAATTTGAAGTTGTAATTTGAAATTCTCAAATAAACAATTTAGAATTAATAATTACAAATTGTTAACTATACTTCAATTTGAAGTTGTGAATTTGAAATTCTCAAATAAACTAAATTTTGAATTAATAATTACAAATTGTTAACTATACTTCAATTTGAAGTTGTGAATTTGAAATTCTCAAATAATTAATTTAGAACTGATAATTACAAATTGTTAACTATACTTCAATTTGAAGTTGTGAATTTAAAATTTTCAAATAAACAATTTAGAACTGAAAAATTACAAATTGTTAACTATACTTCAATTTGAAGTTGTAAATTTGAAATTCTCAAATAAACAATTTAGAATTAATAATTACAAATTTTAAAATATACTTCAATTTGAAGTTGTGAATTTGATAAATTTTCAAATAAACAATTTAGAATTAATAATTACAAATTGTTAACTATACTTCAATTTAAAGTTGTGAATTTGAAATTTCAAATAAACAATTTAGAACTGATAATTACAAATTGTTAACTATACTTTAATTTGAAGTTGTGAATTTGAAATTTTCAAATAAACAATTTAGAATTAAGAATTACAAATTGTTAACTATACTTCAATTTGAAGTTGTGAATTTGAAATTCTAAATAAATAATTTAGAAGTGAAATTACAAATTGTTAACTATACTTCAATTTGAAGTTGTGAATTTGAAATTCTCAAATAAACAATTTAGAAGTTTAAAAATTACAAATTGTTAACTATACTTTAATTTGAAGTTGTTAATTTGAAATTTCAAATAAATAATTTAGAACTGAAAAATTACAAATTGTTAACTATACTTAATTTGAAGTTGTGAATTTAAAATTCTCAAATAAACAATTTAGAATTAATAATTACAAATTGTTAACTATACTTCAATTTGAAAATTGTGAATTTGAAATTTCAAATAAACAATTTAGAATTAATAATTTCAAGTTATTAACTGTACATCAATTTGAAGTTGTGAATTTGAAATTTCAAATAAACAATTTAGAATTAATAATTACAAATTGTTAACTATACTTCAATTTGAAGTTGAGAATATTTAAATTCTCAAATAAACAATTTAGAATTAATAATTACAAATTGTTAACTATACTTCAATTTGAAGTTGTGAATTTGAAATTATCAAATAAACAATTTAGAACTGATAATTACAAATTGTTAACTATACTTCAATTTGAAGTTGTGAATTTAAAATTTCAAATAAACAATTTAGAACTGATAATTACAAATTGTTAACTATACTTCAATTTGAAGTTGTGAATTTGAAATTTTAAATAAACAATTTAGAATTAATAATTTCAAGTTATTAACTATACTTCAATTTGAAGTTGTGAATTTGAAATTCTCAAATAAACAATTTAGAATTAATAATTTTAAATTATTAACTATACTTCAATTTGAAGTTGTGAATTTGAAATTCTCAAATAAACAATTTAGAATTAATAATTACAAATTGTTAACTATACTTCAATTTAAAGTTGTGAATTTAAAATTTTCAAATAAACAATTTAGAACTGATAATTACAAATTGTTAACTATACTTCAATTTGAAGTTGTGAATTTGAAATTCTCAAATAAACAATTTAGAATTAATAATTTCAAATTATTAAATATACTTCAATTTGAAGTTGTGAATTTGAAATTCTTAAATAAACAATTTAGAATTAATAATTACAAATTGTTAACTATACTTAATTTGAAGTTGTGAATTTGAAATTCTCAAATAAACAATTTAGAACTAATAATTACAAATTATTAACTATACTTCAATTTGAAGATGTGAATTTAAAATTCTCAAATAAACAATTTAGAACTAATAATTACAAATTGTTAACTATACTTCAATTTGAAGTTGTGAATTTGAAATTCTCAAATAAACAATTTAGAACTGATAATTACAAATTGTTAACTATACTTCAATTTGAAGTTGTGAATTTGAAACTCTCAAATAAACTATTTAGAATTAATAATTTCAAACTATTAACTATACTTCAATTTGAAGTTGTGAATTTGAAGGTCTCAAATAAACAATTTAGAATTAATAATTACAAATTGTTAACTATACTTCAATTTGAAGTTGTTAATTTGAAACTCTTAAATAAACTATTTAGAATTAATAATTTCAAATTATTAACTATACTTCAATTTGAAGTTGTGAATTTGAAATTCTCAAATAAACATCTTAGAATTAATAATTTCAAATTATTAACTATACTTCAATTTGAAGTTGTGAATTTGAAATTCTCAAATAAACAATTTAGAATTAATAATTACAAATTGTTAACTATACTTCAATTTGAAGTTGTGAATTTAAAATTCTCAAATAAACAATTTAGAACTGATAATTACAAATTGTTAACTATACTTCAATTTGAAGTTGTGAATTTGAAAATCTCAAATAAAGAATTTAGAACTGATAATTACAAATTGTTAACTATACTTAATTTGAAGTTGTGAATTTGAAAATCTCAAATAAACAGTTTAGAATTAAAAATTACAAATTGTTAACTATACTTCAATTTGAAGTTGTGAATTTGAAATTCTCAAATAACAATTTAGAATTAATAATTTCAAATTATTAACTATACTTCAATTTGAAGTTGTGAATTTGAAATTCTCAAATAAACAATTTAGAATTAATAATTACAAATTGTTAACTATACTTCAATTTAAAGTTGTGAATTTGAAATTTTCAAATAAACAATTTAGAACTGATAATTACAAATTTTTAACTATACTTTAATTTGAAGTTGTGAATTTGAAATTTTCAAATAAACAATTTAGAATTAAGAATTACAAATTATTAACTATACTTTAATTTGAAGTTGTAAAATTGAAATTTACAAATAAATAATTTAGAAGTGAAATTACAAATTGTTAACTATACTTCAATTTGAAGTTGTGAATTTGAAATTCTCAAATAAACAATTTAGAAGTAATAATTACAAATTGTTAACTATACTTCAATTTGAAGTTGTTAATTTGAAACTCTTAAATAAACTATTTAGAATTAATAATTTCAAATTATTAACTATACTTCAATTTGAAGTTGAGAATTTGAAATTCT
The DNA here is from genome assembly GCA_036346125.1 of Lycocerus yunnanus. Lineage (NCBI taxonomy): Eukaryota > Metazoa > Arthropoda > Insecta > Coleoptera > Cantharidae > Lycocerus > Lycocerus yunnanus. The sequence continues at coordinate 141,065 of JARFIX010000227.1, forward strand.
TAAATAAACAATTTAGAATTAATAATTACAAATTGTTAACTATACTTCAATTTGAAGTTGTGAATTTGAAATTCTCAAATAAACAATTTAGAACTAATAATTACAAATTTTAACTATACTTCAATTTGAAGTTGTGAATTTGAAATTTTAAATAAACAATTTAGAACTGATAATTACAAATTGTTAACTATACTTCAATTTGAAGTTGTGAATTTGAAATTTTCAAATAAACAATTTAGAACTAATAATTACAAATTGTTAACCATACTTCAATTTGAAGTTGTAAATTTGAAATTCTCAAATAAACAATTTAGAACTAATAATTACAAATTGTTAACTATACTTCAATTTGAAGTTGTGAATTTAAAATTTTCAAATAAACATTTTAGAACTGATAATTACAAATTGTTAACTATACTTCAATTTGAAAATTGTGAATTTGAAATTCTCAAATAAACAATTTAGAATTAATAATTTCAAATTATTAAATATACTTCAATTTGAAGTTGTGAATTTGAAATTCTCAAATAAACAATTTAGAATTAATAATTACAAAGTGTTAACTATACTTCAATTTGAAGTTGTGAATTTGAAATTCTCAAATAAACAATTTAGAATTAATAATTTCAAATTATTAACTATACTTCAATTTGAAGTTGTGAATTTGAAATTCTCAAATAAACAATTTAGAATTAATAATTACAAATTGTTAACTATACTTCAATTTGAAGTTGTGAATTTGAAATTCTCAAATAAACAATTTAGAACTAATAATTACAAATTGTTAACTATACTCAATTTGAAGTTGTGAATTTGAAATTCTTAAATAAACAATTTAGAATTAATAATTTCAAGTTATTAACTATACTTCAATTTGAAGTTGTGAATTTGAAATTTCAAATAAACAATTTAGAATTAATAATTACAAATTGTTAACTATACTTCAATTTGAAGTTGTTAATTTGAAACTCTTAAATAAACTATTTAGAATTAATAATTTCAAATTATTAACTATACTTCTATTTGAAGTTGTAAATTTGAAATTCTCAAATAAACAATTTAGAATTAATAATTTCAAATTATTAACTATACTTCAATTTGAAGTTGTGAATTTGAAATTCTCAAATAAACAATTTAGAATTAATAATTACAAATTGTTAACTATACTTCAATTTGAAGTTGTGAATTTGAAATTCTCAAATAAACAATTTAGAACTGATAATTACAAATTGTTAACTATACTTCAATTTGAAGTTGTGAATTTGAAAATCTCAAATAAAGAATTTAGAACTGATAATTACAAATTGTTAACTATACTTTAATATGAAGTTGTGAATTTGAAATTCTCAAATAAACAATTTAGAATTAAGAATTACAAATTGTTAACTATACTTCAATTTGAAGTTGTGAATTTGAAATTCTCAAATAAACAATTTAGAACTGATAATTACAAATTTTTAACTATACTTTAATATGAAGTTGTAAATTTGAAATTCTCAAATAAACAATTTAGAATTAATAATTACAAATTGTTAACTATACTTCAATTTGAAGTTGTGAATTTGAAATTCACAAATATAATTTAGAATTAATAATTTCAAATTATTAAATATACTTCAATTTGAAGTTGTGAATTTGAAATTCTCAAATAAACAATTTAGAATTAATAATTACAAATTGTTAACTATACTTCAATTTGAAGTTGTGAATTTGAAATTCTCAAATAAACAATTTAGAACTAATAATTACAAATTGTTAACTATACTTCAATTTGAAGTTGTGAATTTGAAATTCTTAAATAAACAATTTAGAATTAATAATTTCAAGTTATTAACTATACTTCAATTTGAAGTTGTGAATTTGAAATTCTCAAATAAACAATTTAGAATTAATAATTTTAAATTATTAACTATACTTCAATTTGAAGTTGTGAATTTGAAATTCTCAAATAAACAATTTAGAATTAATAATTACAAATTGTTAACTATACTTCAATTTAAAGTTGTGAATTTAAAATTTTCAAATAAACAATTTAGAACTGATAATTACAAATTGTTAACTATACTTAATTTGAAGATGTGAATTTAAAATTCTCAAATAAACAATTTAGAACTAATAATTACAAATTGTTAACTATACTTCAATTTGAAGTTGTGAATTTGAAATTCTCAAATAAACAATTTAGAACTGATAATTACAAATTGTTAACTATACTTCAATTTGAAGTTGTGAATTTGAAACTCTCAAATAAACTATTTAGAATTAATAATTTCAAACTATTAACTATACTTCAATTTGAAGTTGTGAATTTGAAATTCTCAAATAAACAATTTAGAATTAATAATTACAAATTGTTAACTATACTTCAATTTGAAGTTGTTAATTTGAAACTCTTAAATAAACTATTTAGAATTAATAATTTCAAATTATTAACTATACTTCAATTTGAAGTTGTGAATTTGAAATTCTCAAATAAACATCTTAGAATTAATAATTTCAAATTATTAACTATACTTCAATTTGAAGTTGTGAATTTGAAATTCTCAAATAAACAATTTAGAATTAATAATTACAAATTGTTAACTATACTTCAATTTGAAGTTGTGAATTTAAAATTCTCAAATAAACAATTTAGAACTGATAATTACAAATTGTTAACTATACTTCAATTTGAAGTTGTGAATTTGAAAATCTCAAATAAAGAATTTAGAACTGATAATTACAAATTGTTAACTATACCTTAATTTGAAGTTGTGAATTTGAAAATCTCAAATAAACAGTTTAGAATTAAAAATTACAAATTGTTAACTATACTTCAATTTGAAGTTGTGAATTTGAAATTCTCAAATAACAATTTAGAATTAATAATTTCAAATTATTAACTATACTTCAATTTGAAGTTCTGAATTTGAAATTCTCAAATAAACAATTTAGAATTAATAATTACAAATTGTTAACTATACTTCAATTTAAAGTTGTGAATTTGAAATTTTCAAATAAACAATTTAGAACTGATAATTACAAATTTTTAACTATACTTTAATTTGAAGTTGTGAATTTGAAATTTTCAAATAAACAATTTAGAATTAAGAATTACAAATTGTTAACTATACTTCAATTTGAAGTTGTGAATTTGAAATTCACAAATAAATAATTTAGAAGTGAAATTACAAATTGTTAACTATACTTCAATTTGAAGTTGTGAATTTGAAATTCTTAAATAAACAATTTAGAAGTAATAATTACAAATTGTTAACTATACTTCGATTTGAAGTTGTTAATTTGAAACTCTTAAATAAACTATTTAGAATTAATAATTTCAAATTATTAACTATACTTCAATTTAAAGTTGTGAATTTGATATTCTCAAATAAACAATTTAGAATTAATAATTACAAATTGTTAACTATACTTCAATTTAAAGTTGTGAATTTGAATTTTCAAATAAACAATTTAGAACTGATAATTACAAATTTTTAACTATACTTTAATTTGAAGTTGTGAATTTGAAATTTTCAAATAAACAATTTAGAATTAAGAATTACAAATTGTTAACTATACTTCAATTTGAAGTTGTGAATTTGAAATTCACAAATAAATAATTTAGAAGTGAAATTACAAATTGTTAACTATACTTCAATTTGAAGTTGTGAATTTGAAATTCTCAAATAAACAATTTAGAAGTAATAATTACAAATTGTTAACTATACTTCAATTTGAAGTTGTAAATTTGAAATACTCAAATAAACAATTTAGAATTAATAATTTTAAATTATTAACTATACTTCAATTTGAAGTTGTGAATTTGAAATTCTCAAATAAACAATTTAGAATTAATAATTACAAATTGTTAACTATACTTTAATTTGAAGTTGTGAATTTGAAATTTCAAATAAACAATTTAGAAGTAATAATTACAAATTGTTAACTATACTAATTGGAAGTTGTGAATTTAAAATTTTCAAATAGACAATTTAGAACTGATAATTACAAAGTGTTAACTATAATTCAATTTGAAGTTGTGAATTTGAAATTCTCAAATAAACAATTTAGAATTAATAATTACAAATTGTTAACTATACATCAATTTGAAGTTGAGAATATGAAATTCTCAAATAAACAATTTAGAATTAATAATTACAAATTGTTAACTATAATTCAATTTGAAGTTGTGAATTTTAAATTCTCAAATAAACATTTTAGAACTGATAATTACAAATTGTTAACTATACTTCAATTTGAAGTTGTGAATTTGAAACTCTCAAATATACTATTTGGAAATAATAGTTACAAATTGTTAACTATACTTCAATTTGAAATTGTGAATTTGAAATTCTCAAATAAACATTTTAGAACTGATAATTACAAATTGTTAACTATACTTCAATTTGAAGTTGTGAATTTAAAACTCTCAAATAATTAATTTAGAACTGATAATTACAAATTGTTAACTATACTAATTTGAAGTTGTAAATTTAAAATTTTCAAATAAACAATTTAGAACTGATAATTACAAATTGTTAACTATACCACAATCTGAAGTTGTAAATTTGAAATTCTCAAATAAACAATTTAGAACTAATAATTACAAATTGTTAACTATACTTCAATTTGAAGTTGTGAATTTGATATTCTCAAATAAACAATTTAGAATTAATAATTACAAATTGTTAACTATACTTCAATTTGAAGTTGTGAATTTGAAAATCTCAAATAAAGAATTTAGAACTGATAATTACAAATTGTTAACTATACCTTAATTTGAAGTTGTGAATTTGAAAATCTCAAATAAACAGTTTAGAATTAAAAATTACAAATTGTTAACTATACTTCAATTTGAAGTTGTGAATTTGAAATTCTCAAATAACAATTTAGAATTAATAATTTCAAATTATTAACTATACTTCAATTTGAAGTTGTGAATTTGAAATTCTCAAATAAACAATTTAGAATTAATAATTACAAATTGTTAACTATACTTCAATTTAAAGTTGTGAATTTGAAATTTTCAAATAAACAATTTAGAACTGATAATTACAAATTTTTAACTATACTTTAATTTGAAGTTGTGAATTTGAAATTTTCAAATAAACAATTTAGAATTAAGAATTACAAATTGTTAACTATACTTCAATTTGAAGTTGTGAATTTGAAATTCACAAATAAATAATTTAGAAGTGAAATTACAAATTGTTAACTATACTTCAATTTGAAGTTGTGAATTTGAAATTCTCAAATAAACAATTTAGAAGTAATAATTACAAATTGTTAACTATACTTCAATTTGAAGTTGTTAATTTGAAACTCTTAAATAAACTATTTAGAATTAATAATTTCAAATTATTAACTATACTTCAATTTGAAGTTGTGAATTTGATATTCTCACATAAACAATTTAGAATTAATAATTACAAATTGTTAACTATACTTCAATTTAAAGTTGTTAATTTGAAATTTTCAAATAAACAATTTAGAACTGATAATTACAAATTTTTAACTATACTTTAATTTGAAGTTGTGAATTTGAAATTTTCAAATAAACAATTTAGAATTAAGAATTACAAATTGTTAACTATACTTCAATTTGAAGTTGTAAATTTGAAATTCACAAATAAATAATTTAGAAGTGAAATTACAAATTGTTAACTATACTTCAATTTGAAGTTGTGAATTTGAAATTCTCAAATAAACAATTTAGAAGTAATAATTACAAATTGTTAACTATACTTCAATTTGAAGTTGTAAATTTGAAATACTCAAATAAACAATTTAGAATTAATAATTTCAAATTATTAACTATACTTCAATTTGAAGTTGTGAATTTGAAATTCTCAAATAAACAATTTAGAATTAATAATTACAAATTGTTAACTATACTTTAATTTGAAGTTGTGAATTTGAAAATCTCAAATAAAGAATTTAGAACTGATAATTACAAATTGTTAACTATACCTTAATTTGAAGTTGTGAATTTGAAATTCTCAAATAAACAATTTAGAAGTAATAATTACAAATTGTTAACTATACTTCAATTTGAAGTTGTAAATTTGAAATACTCAAATAAACAATTTAGAATTAATAATTTCAAATTGTTAACTATACTTCAATTTGAAGTTGTGAATTTGAAATTCACAAATAAATAATTTAGAAGTGAAATTACAAATTGTTAACTATACTTCAATTTGAAGTTGTGAATTTGAAATTCTCAAATAAACAATTTAGAAGTAATAATTACAAATTGTTAACTATACTTCGATTTGAAGTTGTTAATTTGAAACTCTTAAATAAACTATTTAGAATTAATAATTTCAAATTATTAACTATACTTCAATTTAAAGTTGTGAATTTGATATTCTCAAATAAACAATTTAGAATTAATAATTACAAATTGTTAACTATACTTCAATTTAAAGTTGTGAATTTGAAATTTTCAAATAAACAATTTAGAACTGATAATTACAAATTTTTAACTATACTTTAATTTGAAGTTGTGAATTTGAAATTTTCAAATAAACAATTTAGAATTAAGAATTACAAATTGTTAACTATACTTCAATTTGAAGTTGTGAATTTGAAATTCACAAATAAATAATTTAGAAGTGAAATTACAAATTGTTAACTATACTTCAATTTGAAGTTGTGAATTTGAAATTCTCAAATAAACAATTTAGAAGTAATAATTACAAATTGTTAACTATACTTCAATTTGAAGTTGTAAATTTGAAATACTCAAATAAACAATTTAGAATTAATAATTTCAAATTATTAACTATACTTCAATTTGAAGTTGTGAATTTGAAATTCTCAAATAAACAATTTAGAATTAATAATTACAAATTGTTAACTATACTTTAATTTGAAGTTGTGAATTTGAAATTCTCAAATAAACAATTTAGAAGTAATAATTACAAATTGTTAACTATACTTCAATTGGAAGTTGTGAATTTAAAATTTTCAAATAGACAATTTAGAACTGATAATTACAAAGTGTTAACTATAATTCAATTTGAAGTTGTGAATTTGAAATTCTCAAATAAACAATTTAGAATTAATAATTACAAATTGTTAACTATACATCAATTTGAAGTTGAGAATATGAAATTCTCAAATAAACAATTTAGAATTAATAATTACAAATTGTTAACTATAATTCAATTTGAAGTTGTGAATTTTAAATTCTCAAATAAACATTTTAGAACTGATAATTACAAATTGTTAACTATACTTCAATTTGAAGTTGTGAATTTGAAACTCTCAAATATACTATTTGGAAATAATAATTACAAATTGTTAACTATACTTCAATTTGAAGTTGTGAATTTAAAATTCTCAAATAAACATTTTAGAACTGATAATTACAAATTGTTAACTATACTTCAATTTGAAGTTGTGAATTTAAAACTCTCAAATAATTAATTTAGAACTGATAATTACAAATTGTTAACTATACTTCAATTTGAAGTTGTAAATTTAAAATTTTCAAATAAACAATTTAGAACTGATAATTACAAATTGTTAACTATACCACAATCTGAAGTTGTAAATTTGAAATTCTCAAATAAACAATTTAGAACTAATAATTACAAATTGTTAACTATACTTCAATTTGAAGTTGTGAATTTGATATTCTCAAATAAACAATTTAGAATTAATAATTACAAATTGTTAACTATACTTCAATTTGAAGTTGTGAATTTGAAAATCTCAAATAAAGAATTTAGAACTGATAATTACAAATTGTTAACTATACTTCAATTTGAAGTTGTGAATTTAAAATTCTCAAATAAACATTTTAGAACTGATAATTACAAATTGTTAACTATACTTCAATTTGAAGTTGTGAATTTAAACTCTCAAATAATTAATTTAGAACTGATAATTACAAATTGTTAACTATACTTCAATTTGAAGTTGTAAATTTAAAATTTTCAAATAAACAATTTAGAACTGATAATTACAAATTGTTAACTATACCAATCTGAAGTTGTAAATTTGAAATTCTCAAATAAACAATTTAGAACTAATAATTACAAATTGTTAACTATACTTCAATTTGAAGTTGTGAATTTGATATTCTCAAATAAACAATTTAGAATTAATAATTACAAATTGTTAACTATACTTCAATTTAAAGTTGTGAATTTGAAAATCTCAAATAAAGAATTTAGAACTGATAATTACAAATTGTTAACTATACTTAATTTGAAGTTGTGAATTTGAAAATCTCAAATAAACAGTTTAGAATTAAAAATTACAAATTGTTAACTATACTTCAATTTGAAGTTGTGAATTTGAAATTCTCAAATAACAATTTAGAATTAATAATTTCAAATTATTAACTATACTTCAATTTGAAGTTCTGAATTTGAAATTCTCAAATAAACAATTTAGAATTAATAATTACAAATTGTTAACTATACTTCAATTTAAAGTTGTGAATTTGAAATTTTCAAATAAACAATTTAGAACTGATAATTACAAATTTTTAACTATACTTTAATTTGAAGTTGTGAATTTGAAATTTTCAAATAAACAATTTAGAATTAAGAATTACAAATTGTTAACTATACTTCAATTTGAAGTTGTGAATTTGAAATTCACAAATAAATAATTTAGAAGTGAAATTACAAATTGTTAACTATACTTCAATTTGAAGTTGTGAATTTGAAATTCTCAAATAAACAATTTAGAAGTAATAATTACAAATTGTTAACTATACTTCAATTTGAAGTTGTAAATTTGAAATACTCAAATAAACAATTTAGAATTAATAATTTCAAATTATTAACTATACTTCAATTTGAAGTTGTGAATTTGAAATTCTCAAATAAACAATTTAGAATTAATAATTACAAATTGTTAACTATACTTTAATTTGAAGTTGTGAATTTGAAATTCTCAAATAAACAATTTAGAAGTAATAATTACAAATTGTTAACTATACTTCAATTGGAAGTGGTGAATTTAAAATTTTCAAATAGACAATTTAGAACTGATAATTACAAAGTGTTAACTATAATTCAATTTGAAGTTGTGAATTTGAAATTCTCAAATAAACAATTTAGAATTAATAATTACAAATTGTTAACTATACTTCAATTTGAAGTTGTGAATTTGAAATTCTCAAATAACAATTTAGAATTAATAATTTCAAATTATTAACTATACTTCAATTTGAAGTTCTGAATTTGAAATTCTCAAATAAACAATTTAGAATTAATAATTACAAATTGTTAACTATACTTCAATTTAAAGTTGTGAATTTGAAATTTTCAAATAAAC
>JARFIX010000228.1:0-152782 GCA_036346125.1 Lycocerus yunnanus
ATCCAATCCGATATACTATTTTCATATTATTTATTATGATTAAGTCTATTCTATAAAAAAAATAAGGGTGATGGGTATTTTTATGCAAAATAATACGGAAATCGAAACAAATTCATGCGTTTTTCAAAATATATTACAAAACGAATTTCTTTTGTTGGAATAGAGGTCGCAGCGACATTGCCGAATAAATAAATTACTTTCTTTGTGAGATGTATAAATAGCAACTAGATCTAATTTGTCAATTTCATAATAATTATTAGTTCTGTTTTGTTTATTAATATCAATGTCAACAGAAACTTTCCTATATGTAATTACAAAAGTTCGTAAAAAATAGAAAAAACTTTTGTTATATCACCAAAAACATAGTAACTGTTATTACTTGACAGCATAAAATCGTGATTAATCTCTATGAACGTAATCTAATGTAAGTATTTAGTAATATAATATAAGACTTAGTAAGCGTTAAATTAAAATTTTATAGTAGCATATTCGATGACTAGAATAAATAATCAGCTGTAATTTCTACTATAAAGATACGAAATCTTAAATTTGGTTTTGGAACTGTAATTATTTTTAAAATATTAAATAAAAACTAATATCAAAAAATAAAATTAAAAAATCAATATTAGTTTTTATAAACTGATGTTAACTAAAATTTAATCAGTTCTAAACTAGGGTCAACCGCTAGAGGAAATCGTGTAGAATTAACTTAACACTTCACGTACTTCATCATACTTCATCATACTTCATATACTTCAGTATATGATTTCAGGTATTTCACCAGTAATTCACCGTACTTGACACATTGACCGTAGCGTAGGTTCAATTTCATGTAATTCACCACAACTTTGCTAACTTCATGATAGTTCACTTGTACTTCTATATACTTCACGTACTTTACACGTATTTCACCTATTTCACAAGTACTTCACGTACTTCACAAATAATTCATGTATTTCTCAAGTATTTCATGTACTTCAAGTAAGATTTCATGTACTTTATGAGATAAGTACAAAAAAGTCGCCAGCCGAGGGGTCAGCCGCTAGAGAAAATCGTGTACAATTAACTTCACACTTCACGTATTTCATCATAATTCTCCATACTTCTTCGTACTTCATATAATTCAGCAGTAATTCACAGAACTTTACGTACTTCACCAGTAATTTATAGCACTTCATCAATAATTCACGGTACTTCACTTACTTCATCGATACTTCATTGTATTTCACGTACTTTATCGGTATTTCAGAGATTTACCGAGATTCCAAAATTTGTGCACTGGAGGGTGTTCCACACCCCCCAGACCCCCGGATTGAGTAATTTATTTTTTATCAGAGATAAACTGAAGATCTCCCGATGCAGAGATCTATCTTCTCCCCCGGGGGTACGGAATTTATAATTAATTGTCATATTACGAATTAAACACATTTACTTGGCCATAGCTAATTTTAATAAACTTGAGATATGCTTAAATATTTAATTCACGTTTAATAAAAATAAATTAGTTAAACTGCGAGGTCTGGAGGGTGTGGAACACCTTCACCATAGGTTGATAATAAAATCTTTAATTAGCTATTTATTTTGAGTTGGGTACGTTTCGCCGGGGTATGATTCGCCCACAGGTGTTAATTTAATGAATGGACAGTTGAATTAAAATAGAAAAACAAGTAATATGCCTAAAGTAAAGCTAAAGATCGTAAAAAACCAAATCGAACTTTTAAAATGAATTCGTAAGATGTTAAAGTTGATAATCGTTGGATCGTGTGATACAGTCCTTTGCTTTTGAAGATGTTTGGCCTTTAAATTAACATTGAGTGCAGCAACTCTGATACATTTTACCAAGAAATAAGGATGAAAAAATAGGGTCATCATAGGAAAAACGTTCATTTTAAAAATTAAAAAGTATGTGTTTAGACGAAAGAAGATGCCTGGAAAGATCAACAAACTATTTTGACAATATGTTGAATGACCAAGATGACAACCGCCGAATAGAATTACAAGACGCCGTTATAATAGAGAATAACAAAATACAGACTATGAAACTTCCATGGAAGATCGAAATAGTAAGCATAATAATAAAATTGAAGAATAATAAAAAACTGGAAAAATGGAATTATGAGTTTAATATCTTTTTTTATGCATCTGCCATATATATTTAAACCTCGGCGAAGCCGGGAATTCCGCTATTATTCCGTATAAAAATTAAGTAAAATCATGAAGACTTCAACAAAATAATTGATTAATTCAGCTCATGGTTGCAAATGAACACCAGAACCACATCCGCTTTACCATGATAATTTAATGAACACTGCAAGAAGTAAGGAAAAGTTGTAAAAAAGCTTGTAAAGGCAACATTTTGTTACAGTTTATTAAAAATTATTAATTTTTTTTTACATTCATGTGCAAGTTAAACAATGTTATTGTGAAAATGTGCAGAATATTATGATAATTTACTGTTAAACAGAGTGATAGAAAATTACAGACATTTATTTTAGTTTTGTGGATATTATTTAATTTTTGAAATTAATTTATATACTTGAAATTAAGAAGCTTGAGGTTCTTAACTCAATATTAGGTTTTATGCCAATTAGGAGTGAATTGTGCAGAGATATTGAAAAATCTTGTAACTTTTTAATTTTTCTGTGTGAATTATTTAATTAAATCTTTATTAATTTGTATGAGAACAATAATGTAAGCGGTAACAATTTCAAGTAATCCAAACAGCATATTTTGATCCACGTTGAACAATCCCATAGCAGAAAAATGAGGGCAATGTATAGTTGTATGTGCAACTAGTAAAATTAATTCTTTTCTTAAACCATTGATATGAATGACATTAGAAACTGCTGGTATTTTAGATAATGTAGAATAGCATGTGGTAGTTATTTTTTTGAACTCTTTTGTAGTTTTGTCACAAATCATAATTACTATGATTGCCATTATCTAAAAAAAGTACCGTAATTATATATTTACCAATATTATGATTTGACTAAATATTTTAAGTGCTTAATATTAGTAGATGCCTAATAATACTCGCTTAATGTGTAAAACATTGAGACATTTTTTTTAGATTATGCAATTAATTGAGGAATAAATTTATATTTACTCTGCAAATAGAACAATATATCAAATATAAAATAAAATATTGTTAGAAATTCGCCAAAACAATAATTTAATACTTTACCCATATAATACAGGCTGTAGTTCCTAAAATAATAATACTTATTGCAATGGATACATTAGTCAAACTATCTTCACTAAAAGCCATTATAATTATGCAATTACACATATGTAAAATATGGATAAACGAAGCAAAACTACAAAAGTAAATTCCACTCTAAAATTTTATTGCAAGCGACGTTCATTTTTAAAACCAAGTTCAACATTTTCGATATTTTTATTTCCATTTGTACCGCATTTAAACTGCCATGTAAAAATCCAAACCGATTCAGACTGTGATGGTTAATATTTTTCGTTACAGTCTCCAAATGACGATTTATAATTTGGAAACGAACTTGAATTAAAAACACGTAATTATATATTAACAACAATGCCATCAAGAAGTACGAATGACGAATTAGTGAAATTAGGAGTTGAACGTCGATTATTATGTTTTGTAATGTAATTATAACAAATAAATCATTACATAAAACTATGATAATGAAAATACAAATTGCAATTTTCAAAATATTGTAAGACTTTCCGGGCTTTGTAAAATATTTCCATTATTTAATCCAATATCGACTTCTTCAATTAGTGATTTTAATAAATTAAATTCGGGTATATTTATAAAAGCTGTCGAATAAATACCCGCGATAATTAAAAATGGTAGAATTATCAAACAACTTATATCTATCACAATATTTTTTGCAGCAACAAAAGTGTAGTTAAAATAAATTAATTTTAAGTATACAGCCGTTAATCCAACAATTAATATCACTATAATTAAAACTGCCGAGTAAATCTTAAAGAATTTTAATTTAAAATCGCTAATTGGTGGAACCAATGCAAACACACTTCCCAACCAATATACAATTTTCATATTGTTTTACGTCAAAATCTTTAAAAAAAATCTATTCTGCGGCTAGTGATCAATTTTGCGCAAAATAATACGGAAATCAAAACGACTTTATGCGCCTTTCAGAATTAATTTAAAAAAATAACTTCGTTTGTTGTAATACAGTTTGCAGAGACATAGCCGAATAAATAATTTTATTTCTTCTACGTACATTTAATTTGTCAATTTCATAATAATTATTAGTTCTGTTTTGATGATTTATTGTCGATTTGGACAGAAACTTTTCTATATGTAATTACAAAATTCGTAAAAGGCAGAAAAAGTGTTGTTACATTTACAAATAATAATAACTCTGATTTTGTTAACGTAAAAAATTCATGATTGATTTCTGTGAGCGTAATCTAACACCTGTATGTCTAGACAAGTATTTAGTACTTAATAAGGCTTAAGTGCTGATTTTGGATTTCATTGTCATGTTCTATAAGCATCTTGATGCTTATAGAATGCAAATGCTATGCGAAATTCAGGTTTTAATCATATGTTGATTATAGGTAACTAGCGACCCGTCCCGGCTTCGCACGGGTGCAACGCTGATACTAAATTAAATACACTACAGAAAAATAAAATATATATGCCTATGTCACTCAATGAAAACATAAATACAGTTTAAATTCGTTTTCAAAATAAATAATAATCTCTTCATATAAATAATGAATATGATGAATTAAATTTTCACACTTTTTTGCCCATAATGAAACTACAAATATTTGAATATTCGAATATTTAATTTTAATTAATAATAATAAAATAAAAAATATAGTCATACCGTTTTATTTTTTTTTTAAACAAAACAAAAACTAACTCGGAAACAAATTTACACACAATAAACTGCTCGCGTACACGGTAATAGAATAAAAAAACGTGTAAAAGTGTGTTTGCTATTGGAATCGCGGCGCCTACTATCGTCTGGTGTCGACCGAACCGGGGAATCCCACGCTGGCACCAACCGGCGTAATTGTGAATATCTCCGAAGATATTACGTCGTTGAAGCTGGCAGTAGATTCAATTCCCAGATTTAAAATTTTAGAGTTGACCAAACAAATACTTCAAGTTATTTTGAACATAGCTTTATTTTACAAAATTATATGTTTAAGACCTCAAAGGCCCAAAATGAGTATTCGAAAACTAATATTAGATTGTGCCTGAACGTTTGCAACCCCTAATATTACCTACTGAAGTCAAAATTAAGTGTTATATTTATTAATATATTATAAACTTCGAAAATTCACAACTTTTTAAGCAGAGTTTGTAACACTCTGGGGTTAGTTTTAAATAATACCTAGACACCCCTTGCGTATTACAACATATCAGCTTCAAAAAGATTTGCCGTCGAAGGGGGTCAAATTTCGTCTTAAAATTTCAAAATTCACAACTTTTAAGCAGAGTTTGTAACACTCTGGGGTTAGTTTTAAATAATACCTAGACACCTTGCGTATTACAACATATCAGCTTCAAAAGATTTGCCGTCGAAGGGGTCAAATTTCGTCTTAAAAATTTCAAAATTCACAACTTTTAAGCAGAGTTTGTAACACTCTGGGGTTAGTTTTAAATAATACCTAGACACCTTGCGTATTACAACATATCAGCTTCAAAAGATTTGCCGTCGAAGGGGTCAAATTTCGTCTTAAAATTTCAAAATTCACAACTTTTAAGCAGAGTTTGTAACACTCTGGGGTTAGTTTTAAATAATACCTAGACACCCTTGCGTATTACAACATATCAGCTTCAAAAGATTTGCCGTCGAAGGGGTCAAATTTCGTCTTAAAAATTTCAAAATTCACAACTTTTAAGCAGAGTTTGTAACACTCTGGGGTTAGTTTTAAATAATACCTAGACACCCTTGCGTATTACAACATATCAGCTTCAAAAGATTTGCCGTCGAAGGGGTCAAATTTCGTCTTAAAAATTTCAAAATTCACAACTTTTAAGCAGAGTTTGTAACACTCTGGGGTTAGTTTTAAATAATACCTAGACACCCTTGCGTATTACAACATATCAGCTTCAAAAGATTTGCCGTCGAAGGGGTCAAATTTCGTCTTAAAAATTTCAAAATTCACAACTTTTAAGCAGAGTTTGTAACACTCTGGGGTTAGTTTTAAATAATACCTAGACACCCCTCGCGTATTACAACATATCAGCTTAAAAAATATTTGCCGTCGGAGGGGGTAGACTTTTGTTATAAATATTTATTCAAACTAGGCGTGAAACTCAATGTCAACTTAAAAGGATATGCCGGTGGAGTAGATCAATCGTTGTCTTAAATATTTCAACATTCAGAAATATAAGGTATGTCTTTTAGGAATTTTCATTATGAGGGGAATTTCTAATATTTAAAATAAAATAAAAATAGTTTACAGTATATAAGCTTTATTTATATAATAGTAATTAGATATGTAATATGAAAGGTAGCTTGGAAAATAAATAATAATAACAATAAAAATAATAATAATAATAATAATAATAATAATAATAATAATAATAATAATAATAATAATAATAATAATAATAATAATAATAATAATAATAATAATAATAATAATAATAATAACAATATTTAAACAAATTTAATTGTTTAACAAAATATAGTATTTCTCCAATACCCCACAATTGTAGGGCTATAACTATGGAGATTTTAAACCAATAAACTAACATATAAGTCTCTAGTGAGCTAACGAATTTTAGAGTGAGTTAAAACGTTTTCGAGTGGTTGAAAACATTTTAGCTCACTCATAGTTGAAAAAGAGTAAACTAATAAATTTTTATTAATTTAAAACATCAAATTCAAGAATTGTTAAAACATATTTATTTTAAATCGTTATTAAGAGCGTTAATGATACTCGTGTGATAATTACTTAAAAAGTTACTAATGAACAAATTTACCCCTCACGCCTTACGGGCTCGCGGACTAACATTTTTCTCGCGTAACCTATTTTCAATACAATGTAAATAATATTATGGTATACACTAGTACCATAAATATCTATTGATTTATAACATATCCTGTTTTTTAAATTTATTATAGAATTTAATAATGATTTTTTTATATTATTTGATTTTATATTGTGTTTTTCACCACAAGTTCAAAAATGTAATATTTTTCGGTAACACGCTATGATAAATTTATTACAAATAATTATTTTAAAAAGCTCTCTCTGGGTATATAATACATAAATAAGTAAACAACAACATTCACAATGCTCAAATTTCACTAATCGGTTTCGTGCTCAATGCTAAGTACAGTTGCAGTATAAAGAAAGTGATATAATAGTATATTACAGTACTAGTGAAGAAAGCACGTGTTTTGCTCACGCATGGGACAGTT
The DNA here is from genome assembly GCA_036346125.1 of Lycocerus yunnanus. NCBI lineage: Eukaryota > Metazoa > Arthropoda > Insecta > Coleoptera > Cantharidae > Lycocerus > Lycocerus yunnanus. The sequence continues at coordinate 7,401 of JARFIX010000228.1, forward strand.
TACACACGAGGCGCTAGCCGAGGGTGGAATGGCTCATAAGTGAGTGCATTCGTTTCTTCACGAGTGTTGTATAGCGTTTTGTTTGATCCTGCGATTGAAACGTTACGTTTGGTTTAAATAACCCTACTTTCAATAATTGTACTGTTAATTTTCATGTTAATAAATAAATGTGTTATGTAGATTACATCGTAATTTGTTTATTTTTCCTAGTTTCAGCGTAAAAAGAACGAGCAGCATTTTTCGTGCAACGAGTGGACGAAAGTAAATTACACTCACTACTTTCGCCCACTCGTCATAGAAATAATTTGTGTGAGCAAAACAAATACTTTCAAGCAGCGTAACTAAGCAAGAAACAACATGTTTCTATGGCAGGATTAAACAAATATTACATACATTGCACCGTGAGTAGTGTTGTCCTTTATTTATTAAAAAAAATAATTTTCAAAAGTTACATTTAACAAATTATTTTATTTAAAATTCTAGTACCTAAATATCGTTTTTAAAATTAGTGCTACTAAAATTTTAATTATTTGTATATTAATAACAAGTTTTATAATGAACTTGTGCTTATAATGATCACCAAATAAATTCAAAAAGCCAAACGTCATTTGAATAAAAAATACACACACACACAAATAATAACAAATAATAAAACAATTGAAATTATTACTAATCGAAAAAACCATATATATTATATTTTCATATAATATAGAAAATTTATCTATATACATACCAATTTAAAAAAATAACAATAAAATAATGTGTCACGTGACTTCATTTCCTAGGGTAGTGCACGGTGCCCTAATGCAAATTTCGTTAAAACTTAAAAGTTACAAATTTCAGTTAGTTACTATCAAGTTTTATTCCGTGGAAGGAAGTTTTGAGTAACCACCACGCGCGGTTTTCCAGACAACCTTGGAAAATTTCAAGCAAGCTGAAGCGAGTTTGTTAAGCAGCTGCCCGTATAGCTGCTATCCGATTGGCCGAGCGCGCTAATGTCCTCCCTTCTCCCGAAATTATCGTCAGTCGGTTTTGTTCCTTCAAACAATCCACTCCGTGTGTTAACACGTAAAATATTTTACCATCTTTAGTACCGTTTAATAATTTAATACCGTTTCGTTTGTTTTGAGGCGACCAATACTGGTTGTAGGCGTGCATCTGACCGGTGTATTTTATCGTTTTTGAAGCAAGTGCCAATTTGTACCGTATCGTATCGCTATCGTTGTGTGGGTGATGAAGTCCCACCTGTAACCCGCAATAGGGGAATTTATGTTGAGCACTCTGCCATGTTGTCGTTTCCGTCTGGAAGAATCACCCTCAGTTGGGATTACCGTCTTATCACCGTGTCTAGAAACCACCCGCATCAGCGCAAGTCGACCTTATTTTTACGTTCAAGAGTTGATGACCTTTAAAGTTATCGCAACCCATTTCGATGTTAGTTACCGCCGTAAAACCAATTCAATCGCCAAGCTGTGGACCATAATGATTAAAGGTTAGTTATTTACGCCATTTAACTTTGTGTCAACAGTGCATCAAGTGTTTATACCGTCATTTTTATATTTGTTTCGTACTTTTGTTTGAACATTAATTTATTCAAAGTTAAAACCACGAACGCCATCTGCGGTCGTTGAACTTAACCTAGTAAGTTTGAAGAACTGTCACTTTTGAAAAATCATAAATGTCAAGTGGATATTTTATGTTTGTTTAATTTAGTAAATTTTAATGTTAAGAATAAACTTTATACCGTCAATTTCAATGTCAAAATATCGATATCGATTGCACTCCATTTAGAAATTATTCCAAATTGTAAATGATACAATTTACTTGTTTTGTTGTTATCTTTGTGTACCGAATTAATTGTATTATATACTGTGTTTTCGTCAAGTATTATAGTATTATTTTACCGAACTTGTGTTTGTTTGTTTTGTACTCTTTACAGGTCCTGGTTTGTAAAGTGAGCGAAAGAATTGAGTTTTACCGAGGTAAGGCGGGTTTAAGAATTCAGTTTGTTTAAAGGTTTGTACCGATCTAGTGTGCGGTACATTATTGTTCCATCTAACCTAGAACTACACTAGTGGCGCTCTCATTTCAGTATCGAAACCATCCCGATTTCGACCTTTCCGGCGCACGCAATTCAAAATTATACTTTTCGTTCGACTCAACTACGGATATAGTCGGCATTTATGGTTTATGCTAGTGTTAAACGAATTTAAAAATCAACAGGTAACAAATGAAAGAAATATAAAAATTACAAAATAAAGACATACATAATACATAATATAATCGAGGTATATTGTATGTTGTTAAATTGCAAATAGCTGTTTAAAACAATATAAAGATCCATATGCATACAGGCAGTTACAAACTGAAAGAACATTATTTTATTTATTAAGGCCCAACAAGTTCAAATTTTGATAGGTAAAAGCTAAAAATTCGGTGTTTTTGTTGAAACAACTGATGCTGTTGTGAGGTTCCACGTGAACAAAGTCATAGGTTACTTGATTATAGCATAGTAATAAATATAAAGAAGAATTGTTCTACTAGCGGAACTAATAATCTCTAAGCAAGATTTCGTCTCTATATCACCAGAGTCTTAATCAATGTTAAGCAATTTATCCTAATCAAATGTATAAAATACTTGAAAAATTTTACTATGAAATTTTACTTTGATGACATCTTTATGTCAAATATTTAATGACATGACTTATTTGATACATTTAAAATCCGTTATCGATTTGACATAGATGTTGTTATAGATTTGAGTGCGATATCGTTGTCTTTTCGATATTCATATCATTAAAATAATATGTATAAAATTGTTTTATGAAATAAAATGTTAATTTTCAATGTAATAATTTGGATTTATGCTTGGCAATCATAATATTTAATCAATAATTCCATTAAATCCAAAGATTTTACATGTAATTGTTAAAATGCATTATGGCATTCGTTCCCTTATAGGTGGAAATTCCATACGTAGGACATTATAGTAATGCGAATGTGGAATTGTGGTTCAAAATCTTAAAAGTTTAATAAACGCAAATAAATTTTAAAGTTGGTTAGTTCGTTGACAAAACACAATACAATCACAAGGGAGCTAAAAGCCATAGATTTAGAAATAGTGCTGTTTCAGAAAGAAAGTAAATATTTTTAAAACTATCAATCTAAAAAATTGATACTTTACAAAATGAGGAAACTTGGGAAAATCCAGAAAAAGAAAATAATTGTTTGGCGAATATAATAAAATGAAACTTTAGATATACAAATAGCGGATATTAATACTAGGTAAGTATTTTAAACTTAAATGATGATAGTACTTGAGTACCAAATTTAAAAACGATCCCACTTTTAAGATACATAATAAATCATACTAATGTAAATCAATAATAATATTAAACTATATCGAAATGTCGAAATTAAAAAATATATTTAATATTATTATGTTAAGGGTTTCTCAATAATTTAATGTTCGTATACTTCATTAATGCAAAATTCATTTATAAACTATCGTATATAATATCTAAAGTATATGGGCATGGATAATCAAAATCAAATGTTTCTATTCTATGCAATTTCTTATATTTTTCTACAAGATCGATAGGGCCATCGTCTTGCAGTCCATAATATTTATTAATTATTTTTTCATTAAGTACCCTAAAGTACGAAACAGACAAATTCTTTATCTGTAATTTTAGCATGATTTATAATTGATCGACATATCAAAAGAGATTTTTCTTTATCTATATATGGTACGGAATAATCCCATCTTAAATTTTTATAGCGATCTGCAATATCTCTGTAACGTCTACATTGTAAGTTTGTGTCTCTGGTTTCGTAAATTTTTTAAGAATTTTGAATAATGAAGTACAAAATGTTCTAAAGTTATATCACTTAGACAAATAAATTTTTATGTTCCGTAGACACGAATGGTTCGGTATTACAGAGGCAACATGTGCCACATTTATATATAAACTTTGGGTCCCTCACATTACAATCATTACGAGTTTGAGTTTTTTTGGCAAAACATTTGTCATTAAGATGTATCCACCTGCAACATATAGAACACTCCACGTATTCTTCATCTGTATGTTGACCACAAACTAAACATTTATCATACATATTTTCAGATGATAGCAATAAAATTTCCTGAATTACTAATCTAAACCTTTCGGGATTAAATGGTTCTTTAAGGACATCGGTGCAAATGCAGACATGTTTTCAATACTGGATAATAAGAATATATAATACAACACAAATACACCACAATTTTCATTATCTTGCTGGCTTTGCCTTTTGGGGAATTAAAAATTGAACCAATATTCCATTTGCGAGCGTTTAATTTATGTGTTTTTGACAACGGTCCCTTATTTCAAAGAAATACTTTTTATTTTAGTAAAAATATTTTCTTCTAAGTTACAATAGTTTTCAGAAGGATTTAAAATATAAACTAGAAATTCGTTCATATCTAATATTATTAGTACCCAATGATTACAATTAACGAGATGCGGCAGTACGATAAATTTTACATTTTCTAATGTTCTCACAAATGGTTCAAAGTTTTTGTACATTTTATTAGATCTTCCAGGTACTTCTCTAAATAAAATTTCTACGGATACGGTATCAATGTAATATATAGAAGGAATAAATTTTAAAATGTAAAAGCTGTGGCATCTATAGAATAATCCGTTAACCATCTATCTGTACCGGACGGAATATCGTCAACTTGATTCAACTTCGAAATAAGACTTTTGTAATCGGTGCTTGCTAATTGAATAGTTTGTGTTTGGTACTTATAATGCCCAATTTTAAAATGCCCTTCATAGCAGATTGCATATAAAATCGCTATTAAAAATAAACCATTCAATAAAGCTCTCGAATTAGGCTTTTCTTCAAAATTCGTTTCATTATGTTGAAAATTATCTTGCAGTGAGTTACAATCATAGAGAGAATCAAGTAAGATACAATCTTCATTACTTATTTCAGTATTTACTTCAGTGTTATGATTTAAATTATCCAGTAAACCGGACCGATTTTCACTACCTTTTCTGAAATGACAACTGCTTTATCATCTATGTCTACTGTTTCCTCTACTTTTTATCTACTTTTCCTCTACCTTTTCCTCTACCATTTCCTCTACCATTTCTCTACCATTTTCTCTACCTTTTCCTCTACTTTTTCTCTACTTTAAGTTTTTTCAAGTGGTACTGATCGAAATATCCTTTCCGCTTTTCAGTTCTTTTCCAACTTTCCGTAAGTTTGGGATCATCGACTTCAATTATTTTTTTTTTAATTTTACTGTCTTTCCTTGGAACTTTGCCTATGTTATGTTCTATGGCTTTAAGGTCTGAACTTATTTTATCATACGTTTTTGAACAAATCGGCCAACTTTTAAATTTGATTGTCCACCTAAGACCTCATTTTTAATATTTTATACCAAGATTCTACATTCGCGTTACTAAAGCGTCCCGTTGCAAGAATATCACACCAAAGTGGTACAAATGGCATTAATCGTTTTAACAAGTACTGTGCAAAATCTTCGGTTCTGTATGGATTCTTTTATCTCCTTCTCGTATTTTTTGGCTTGTTGCTGTAACGAAACCGAATCATAAATACGAAAAAATGTAAAAGAATGGCGATGTTATATATGCACCTCTGACAGAATCGTTACATTCGTCAAAAGGACAAACATGTTCGTCGCGTGATTTTATAAAATTTTCTGACTTCTCGTAATCATTAGATTGCAAGTTAGAGAGTGCTTCATCAAGCTCCACGTCCCAAATTGGAGTTAAAAGAACAATAACTAAATTTTCAAAATGAAAAGACAGCTCTTCTAAACTAGTACATTGTAATAGTACCGCCATGGAATCAAGTATTATCGTTCTAAAATTTTTTTAATTTAAAAGTTGAAAGTTTAGTTAAATTCATCTTAATGAAATGTGCACAACATACCTTAACAATAACTATGTCCGCAATCCTACTTACTTCTAAATTTGTTACGTATCGATAAATTACATTTAAATACGTATATAAGGTCATATCATTAAAGCTTTGACAAACTGAAGTCAACAGAGCGAAACTCAATCAGTAACAATAATTTCAAAATGGGCCACTTTTTATGACATTTGGTTTGCACGAAATGCTTAAATTTCAATAAAAACCAGTTATGGTGGCGGAATCTTGTTTTGAACTAATGAGTTCTGTAATTGGAACAATCTTGCATTTTACATTAATTACTATGCAATAATACAGCACTCGATTTCCTTTATCATCTAATGTTTGCCTAACGACAGACCCTGTAGCATCAAAATAGCCGATTACTTTTTACCTCTCCCTGTCAGAATTTGAACCTGCTCTTTGGAATATAAATACACTAATGTTCTTCCATTTGGAAACTGGATGTACTTGTTTGAATCGCTTTGATTTCTATAACGCACCAATAAATCTAATAGAGGATCGCGGTTTTTGTCCGTTTCTGTATTGCCTTCTGACCTGGCTTTTTGATACACGGTAAAGACCTCAAGTCTTGCCAGTTTCCTTCGTCCACTATATCCATATTGATTGCATTAATCTTTTCCGTGCGATAAACGTTGGGTAATTTATTTTTAAATCTTCTTTCACTTTTCTCCTTTCTTCCCTTTCAACCAATATGCAAATTCGCCTTCATGATTAACATCGGTAGGCCCTCTATAGTACACTGAGACATTTACATTGCTGCAAATTTCTTTAAATATAAATTTATACGATCTGCAATTTCGTTGTTTACAGATTGCATATTCAACAATGCAGTGCTTTTTTCCATTCTTTTGTTAAAACCTTTAAAATAATCACACACGATATATTTAAATTTAACAAATTTTCTTTAAAACTGTACGCCTATTTTCCGGGTTACTCATTATTTCTAATTCGCTTGTAATTCGGGGAACATCAAATTTTAATAAAATGTAAACTTTATCATCCTCGAAACACTAGCTACAGCCGTTGTATCATTTAAAGCTTCATCTGTAGTAAAAGAATCTGTAGCAATAGTTTTAGGAATGTCTTGTGTTCTACAATCAATTTCCGATAACATGTCTTCATTTTGTGTTTTGTGAAGTGTCATTTGTGAAAATGATACTTTTTTCTTCGCAAATTGCATCTAAGCAGCTTTTGATTTTCTGCAATTGCCGCCTTATAATAATATACAAAACCATACGGTTTGTATACGAATTTTTTAAATTTTACAAACCTGCACATGTCCGACAATAAAGATTCTTCTCTTCTTGGGGATGTTGAAACTAAACTTTCAAAACTGCAATTTTCCTTGCGTAAAAATTGCAAATTTGTTCAACACTAACTGTTTTACAATTGTGTTTTGCGGTCTACCCATATTTCTAAAAACTATTAAAACAAATTAAAGAAAGGTTTAATAAAAACTGTATAAACTTTAATAAGACGAAACACCACTATGAACAATCAAAAACCTAGTATCTATTGAAAATAAAACTTCAGAATCTAGCTTGCGTCCATAAAGCTTCCATCGATGATATTAATCAACCGACTTTTATTTTCACCCTTTTCATTATTTTGATCCTACGCTTTCAGCAATCTCTTAGTGCAATTAAATCGTAGATTGACTAAATGTAAAAGTTTTGACTGTAGTGATCAGAATTTTCCAGAAATATCAGTCAAGGAATAGCGATGGAGGAGCAGTTTAATGTCGTGCCCAGGACAAATGTTTATAACGTATGTGAATCGTGGCCGCGTATGTATATAAAAGGGCTGAACCACGGTCTGTTACCAACAAAAGTATATACAGGGTGTTTATTTAACAAAACAAAAATTTAAAGGTCTACTCCATTAATTATTCTAAAATAGTTTGTACTTTGCAAGTTTTAAAAACAGCTTTATTTCAAAAATAAAAGGAAATAAACATTTTCGATTGTTGTCGTGCTTTGGAAGCCACGTAAAGACGGTGATCTTCCTATGTTAATGAATTGCCAGCATTATCAATAAAAATAGGGTAACAGGAACATCTGAGGCAAGCCTAACAAGCTACTTCAGATGTAAAGCAAGTAATGCTTACGGTATTGATAGTGGCTTTGGAATATCGCCGATGCTACTGTTAAATAAAACAGATCAACAGATCTGGGGATACAGGGTTGTCCCTAGCCGAAAGTAGAATATTTTTTAAAGAATTTGGCAGCCAATGAGATGATTGGATCTTTGCATTCTAACTTGAGGTAGTAATTTTAACAGTTATTGTAGATTAAGAAGCTTTACATGTAATTTTGGTTAATAAAATGTCCAAAATTTTATTGCCCTGTATCTTCCAAACAAAGCGGATGTTCAAAAATCATCAAAGTACAAAGTATTTTAGAATAATTCAGGATATAGCTCTTTGAATTTTGCCGTTTGCTTAATAAACACCCTGTATATGCTCATATCCAAGAATTATAAGAACGGGATAACATACGCGAGTTTTAAAATAATAAAACACTTTCCTTAAGAATATTCTTTATTTACTGTTCACTAGTTGCACATCTGCAGAGTAAGGCAACTACAATAGATACACAAAATATAGGTGCAACAATTAAACAGTACATGTATAAAAACTTTAAAGTAAAAAATTAGGGGTAAAATGACAAAGAAGAGAATATATTGAAAACCACAATAGATTTGTTATATCAAATTTAAAAATTTTCAATTTTAATCATATTCAAATGTATATTTTAAAGGAGGCTTCATGAGACCCCCACTCATTTTTCTTTAAAATTGATATTATACCTCGAAGTTTAAAAACAACTTTTGAATAATAGCAAGTGCTTTCCTAAATAACTTCAAAAATATTACCTCTAAATTTCATAGTGATATTTTAAAAGACTTTCTAAATAATTTCAAAAATTAAGGATAATGGGTGTGTTTTATTAATGATGATACTAAAAATAGTACCTATATAAAGAAATAGAATTCAATTTATAAAAGGTAAAATTGTTTATGTGTTTCTTTGTTTGTATGTGATTAATAAAAATTCGTGATTGGTTCTTTTTCTTACCATAGCCAATCATATTGCAGTACGTTTTTAGATAAGGGATTACCAATCTTATAATATAAGAAAATATTCATCGTAACGAGGGAAAGAAATCGTCGCGCTATGGTGAATTTGGTAAATAGGCAAGATTGGACAGAATTTTTAATCTTATAAAACCTAAATATATCTAACAATCTGGTACAGTAGAACCTCGATTATACGTGCTTGCATTATCCGTGAAGCGGTTTATCCGTGGCCGCATTATACACCGATTACCGTGCGTAGATTATCCGTGCGGCGCCAGCAGTTTATCCGTGGGCGTTTGCAACTTTAGTAGTATACTATGTAAAATCAAATGTGTAGAATTTATGCTTACTTCAGAACTGCACTTGGATTACATATAAAGCCGTTTAGTGTATTTTTTGTATTATACATATTAGTAATATGAAATTTCGCTGAATTTATTGTTATGTACAAATGACTTTCGGTAGATAAAAGTGCTAAATCTACAATATTTAATACGTATGTACCTATTATACATATTTTATAATTTAACAAAAACGTTAATTATTATTATCCGTGCTTTTCAATTATTCGTGCAGGGCACGGTCCTTGTCGGCCCGGATAATCGAGGTTCTACTATATTTACAATGTACACATAACCGAATTCAAAATTATTCTCTAACTGTAAAGTGGCCTTCTAGTATTAAATAAATCTATATAAATAAAAATCAAATACTGTTAGTTAGAAAGTGTATAACTTTAGAACGGCTTGACTGATTGGGCTTATTTTTAATTTTATCTATCCATTGGTCTTTAAAACGTTCTACGACGTCTTCCGATTCCTCTATTTTCAAGAGGGTGTATAGCATTTAATATCTCAAAGATGTTGTTATTATTCTAGCACCTTGTGAGAGGATCACCGGCTTTACATCCCTTTCGAAGCACGGAGTCGGTCATACAAAGTGAGCTCTACCTGAATTCGAACCGGACGTCTTAAGGGTTATGCCTACTTAGAAGATCGAATGAAAAAGGGACATTTGTTATTTTTTTGGAAAAATGTTTACATAATACTGCACAACAATTTTTATATTCAAAAGAGCTTTATTTAGCAAACACTTCATAATTTTTTGTACACAAATATTAATCAATGTTCAAGTTACAGTCGTTGTTCGACAATGCTACTTATAAAAGGATTTTAAAATTAGGAAATTAAAAATTCAGAAAGATTTAATTTAATATATGAGTTTATCTAGTACTTAACAAAACGATATTTCAAAATTTGAATTTTGGCAAATTAGTAACTGTTCAAAGTTAAAATATCGATTTTCGTAAGAAAAAGCGATATCTATTGTACATAAAATAAAAATACGCATTAAAAGAAAAATCCCTTGTTAAGTACTAGATTTGGATGTCTAAAGAAGCATAAAAATTTCAAATAAATTTGTTCACTAGTTTTTGAAATATCTTGATTACCGACTTTCAACATGTAATATTGAGAAAGTCGCGTTTAAAGTTTGATGTGCAGTTTACACTAATGCAAAAGGTTAATTTTTACTTATACGAAGTCGTATAACTTAGTAAAAACAACAGATTAACGTAAAACTTGTAGGGATATTTTAACATTGTATACTTTAAGAAAATGTACTTTTGAAAATGAATTTTCAAGTAGGCATAACCCCTTGTTAGTAGGTAATCACGCTAACAACCAAGCAAGCCAGTGACCGTCTCTTTTATCTTTTTATTTTAAACGAGCGCAATAGTCCGAATAAGGTTTGCACAAAAGAAAAATTGAAAAAGATGCCCGAAAAAATTTGGAAAAACTTTTCTATTTGCTTTACTATTTTCTTATGTACCTTAAGACAATTTTTACGTATTTATAGAGAAATGACTACAGATTGCGAAAATGTAAAAACATATACCCATTTGAAAAAAATGCTGGTAAACTTCCGGTTGAGTTTGTGAAGTACAAAAACATACCTCAGCAGTTTCCGATAGTAAATTTCGGGTTCAATAAAACTATTTAAACTCTTTTTGTATTTAGTAAGATTTAACAATTGTTCACTTTTATCAAACACTATCGGGAAATACACTGTATATAATTAAGTCAGGGTGCATAGCCGATTAATCATTTCAATTTATACAAAGCAAAACGATAGCTTAAATAATATTTAAGTTGTCGTTTCTTTATCAGAAATTTGTGAGGCAGGGCTCAATTTGTTTGGGCCGAGAATATGAAGCTTATTTATGCTCGTTATACAATTTTAGAATTTAATTATTATTTTCTAGACTACAAAGTTACTAAACTTTGTAGTATATTTTATATAAATTAAAATATAAAATAATAAATTAAATTTTTACAAAAAATTTTATCGTTCATAATAGCGTTCCTTCTTACAATTAAACAAATATAAATGTAAATAAGACTTACCTTTCTATTTTCAATGCACTAAATTTACTCGTGTGAAAAACGTACCTATAGCAAATTTCGGAAATTCTTATCGACACAAATTACCTAAACTAAATTTCGATTTTGAGTTTGCAAATTTATAGCCAAAATTTTTTATACTTTTGTGGTGGGGGTTAATACTACGACTTATAGCACTTACCCTGGTTACCGGTTTAAAATTTTTTTAAATATTATATTATACAAATTTGCCATAAAATTTGAAAGACAGCGATTCGATTAATAAACTTGATAAATTAATCAAATTTTAAACGATCTCTTATTGTTTGTGTAATAATCTCAAGTTTAATACAATGTTTAGAGTATATTATCAAAAATTGGGGTAAAAGTTATATTTTCGTTTCATTAAGACAATCTACCTTTGAAATTAAAATTAGATTAAAATTTTTAAAATTAAAAGGTTAAATAAACAATAAAACGAAATATTATTTGTAAGCTTTCAGCAATGGTTACTGCTGTCATCAGACGTTTAATAATAATAGTGCAATTACATGGAAATGGAAATAGTTGTTGTTTATATTATGCCTCATAAGTGCGATAAAATACGGTTTACGCATAATTTTTCTGTTTGATACAAATCAGCCCCTATAATTGAAATTTAAAAAGCAACGTAATCTAATAATAGTTTAGTAGAATCCTGCGTCTACAATTTAAACGTTACAGAAAGTTGAAATTTTTAAATATATTATTATAATTTAGGTAATTATTGTAAATAATAATTGAGTTTTGTATAAAAATTATAAAAAATAATTGATTTGCTCTAGTGGTCTCTAGAACAAAGCACGCTTAAAAAGTTTTAATTGCAAATTTTCGATTGTACTACAATAAAATTACTTTTATTACCAGGTAACAAAGTGCCTTTTAGAACAAAATTTTAAAATAAGAAATCCCATTGTAGTTTGTTCTTTGGGTTGTTATACCTACCTATAGGTATAAATGGGTTTATGCTTCCTGCTACTGATGTTTATTGTTTATTATAATCTAGCAGTTTTAGGAAAAAATTTGATTTGGGAAATCCCAAATTTTAAATATAAAAGCGTAAATACCTATTAACAAAACTTAAGCAGGTTATTTTATAAAATATTATAACCCTTACCAGGAAAGCACTAATTATTAAGTAAAAAAAAAGATTTAAGATGTGTTATATTTTGTATGTTTATGCTAAAATTGTCATAATTATTAAAGGTAATTTAAATAAAACCGAGCTCAAATAAATTGATACTGCGTCATAATTTTCTGATTAAGAAACGACATCCTGAAAATAATTTAAGTAATCGCTTAGATTTTTTTAAAAGGATACAAAAATATATGTATGTCTTGCTGTCAAAGTTCAATAAAAGTCGTACGTTACTAATACTGTACATTAGTAAAACATACATAGAAAAATTAGTATGTCCTTTGTTCTACTACATTATAAACTAACAAAAGTTTAAAATTACGTAGTGATTGTAATTATTATACATACATTATTTCAAATTATGGCAAAGAGAATTTCATCAAAATAACAAAAAATAATACATTTTAAAATGCACTTAATTCATTCCTATTTAAACTATGACGCAGGGCTTAATTTATTTGAGCTTTAGTATATACACTTCTTTTTTTTTTAATTTTTTCTATGTTGACGCTAAAATATTAATCATTATTAAAACTATTTCATCGTTTTCATCATATATGGCTGGAATAATATGGTTAATTCAAGAAACTTAATTTTACATCTAATATTAACAGATGTCAGAAAAAACATTACAAAATCAAATGAATTTGTATAACTTAGATTCAGGCCAGTATTGAGTCGAAATTGTATGTAATACAATAAAAAATTTGTTTAAATTGACAGGATTATTAACTTGGATTTTTATTTTATTTTTATTTCAATCATTTTAAGATATACAGCGTGACCAAGAAGAACTCGGACAAACGTTTTTAAAAAACCAAATTTATTTAAACCCAACAATTCAAAAATTTAAAATGGATAACAATTATTAACAACTCTTCTGCAATACAATACTGAACATTTTCAGCAATGTCATCATCATACAGTTATAATTCACTTTTTTTCATTGCAGTCATGATGAAATTTTAATTAAATTGCATTTATTCTGCAATATCAATCACCATTTGCATCTATTGTAGATTCCCAAAAATCAGGGAGTGCAAAATTTCCCGTTTTGCAAAGCTACTGGTTTTAACAATAATTTGCAGGTTTAAAACCTGCAATAATTCTATGACTGCAATTACCTAGTACCGGTTTGAAAATTTTATCAAGATTCAAACAAATAAACCATTATCACATTATCTCTATTACGCAAGACAGGGCAACATAAAATATAATTTTTAGTGTCTGAGAAAATACAACTATCTAAAAAGAGTGTAAGGCAAATACATACCAATTTGTTGTCTCTACTAGGCTAACCTTAAATTTTAAGATTTTCACTAAAATTGGCAAATATTGCATAAATTCTTGCCAATATTAATATTTGGCAATAATCAAATATTTTTCACGCTGATATGTTGTAATACGCAAGGGGTGTCTAGGTATTATTTAAAACTAACCCCAGAGTGTTACAAACTCTGCTTAAAAAGTTGTGAATTTTGAAATTTTTAAGACGAAATTTGACCCCCTTCGACGGCAAATCTTTTTGAAGCTGATATGTTGTAATACGCAAGGGGTGTCTAGGTATTATTTAAAACTAACCCCAGAGTGTTACAAACTCTGCTTAAAAAGTTGTGAATTTTGAAATTTTAAGACGAAATTTGACCCCTTGACGGCAAATCTTTTGAAGCTGATATGTTGTAATACGCAAGGTGTCTAGGTATTATTTAAAACTAACCCCAGAGTGTTACAAACTCTGCTTAAAAGTTGTGAATTTTGAAATTTTAAGACGAAATTTGACCCCTTCGACGGCAAATCTTTTGAAGCTGATATGTTGTAATACGCAAGGGTGTCTAGGTATTATTTAAAACTAACCCCAGAGTGTTACAAACTCTGCTTAAAAGTTGTGAATTTTGAAATTTTAAGACGAAATTTGACCCCTTCGACGGCAAATCTTTTGAAGCTGATATGTTGTAATACGCAAGGGTGTCTAGGTATTATTTAAAACTAACCCCAGAGTGTTACAAACTCTGCTTAAAAAGTTGTGAATTTTGAAATTTTTAAGACGAAATTTGACCCCTTCGACGGCAAATCTTTTGAAGCTGATATGTTGTAATACGCAAGGTGTCTAGGTATTATTTAAAACTAACCCCAGAGTGTTACAAACTCTGCTTAAAAGTTGTGAATTTTGAAATTTTAAGACGAAATTTGACCCCTTCGACGGCAAATCTTTTGAAGCTGATATGTTGTAATACGCAAGGGTGTCTAGGTATTATTTAAAACTAACCCCAGAGTGTTACAAACTCTGCTTAAAAAATTGTGAATTTTGAAATTTTTAAGACGAAATTTGACCCCTTCGACGGCAAATCTTTTGAAGCTGATATGTTGTAATACGCAAGGGTGTCTAGGTATTATTTAAAACTAACCCCAGAGTGTTACAAACTCTGCTTAAAAAGTTGTGAATTTTGAAATTTTTTAAAACGAAATTTGACCCCTTCGACGGCAAATCTTTTGAAGCTGATATGTTGTAATACGCAAGGGTGTCTAGGTATTATTTAAAACTAACCCCAGAGTGTTACAAACTCTGCTTAAAAGTTGTGAATTTTGAAATTTTTAAGACGAAATTTGACCCCTTCGACGGCAAATCTTTTGAAGCTGATATGTTGTAATACGCAAGGGTGTCTAGGTATTATTTAAAACTAACCCAGAGTGTTACAAACTCTGCTTAAAAAGTTGTGAATTTTGAAATTTTAAGACGAAATTTGACCCCTTCGACGGCAAATCTTTTGAAGCTGATATGTTGTAATACGCAAGTGTCTAGGTATTATTTAAAACTAACCCCAGAGTGTTACAAACTCTGCTTAAAAAGTTGTGAATTTTGAAATTTTAAGACGAAATTTGACCCCTTCGACGGCAAATCTTTTGAAGCTGATATGTTGTAATACGCAAGGTGTCTAGGTATTATTTAAAACTAACCCCAGAGTGTTACAAACTCTGCTTAAAAGTTGTGAATTTTGAAATTTTTAAGACGAAATTTGACCCCTTCGACGGCAAATCTTTTGAAGCTGATATGTTGTAATACGCAAGGTGTCTAGGTATTATTTAAAACTAACCCCAGAGTGTTACAAACTCTGCTTAAAAGTTGTGAATTTTGAAATTTTTAAGACGAAATTTGACCCCTTCGACGGCAAATCTTTTGAAGCTGATATGTTGTAATACGCAAGGTGTCTAGGTATTATTTAAAACTAACCCCAGAGTGTTACAAACTCTGCTTAAAAGTTGTGAATTTTGAAATTTTAAGACGAAATTTGACCCCTTCGACGGCAAATCTTTTGAAGCTGATATGTTGTAATACGCAAGGTGTCTAGGTATTATTTAAAACTAACCCCAGAGTGTTACAAACTCTGCTTAAAAGTTGTGAATTTTGAAATTTTAAGACGAAATTTGACCCCTTCGACGGCAAATCTTTTGAAGCTGATATGTTGTAATACGCAAGGTGTCTAGGTATTATTTAAAACTAACCCCAGAGTGTTACAAACTCTGCTTAAAAGTTGTGAATTTTGAAATTTTTAAGACGAAATTTGACCCCTTCGACGGCAAATCTTTTGAAGCTGATATGTTGTAATACGCAAGGGTGTCTAGGTATTATTTAAAACTAACCCCAGAGTGTTACAAACTCTGCTTAAAAGTTGTGAATTTTGAAATTTTTAAGACGAAATTTGACCCCTTCGACGGCAAATCTTTTGAAGCTGATATGTTGTAATACGCAAGGTGTCTAGGTATTATTTAAAACTAACCCAGAGTGTTACAAACTCTGCTTAAAAGTTGTGAATTTTGAAATTTTTAAGACGAAATTTGACCCCTTCGACGGCAAATCTTTTGAAGCTGATATGTTGTAATACGCAAGGGTGTCTAGGTATTATTTAAAACTAACCCCAGAGTGTTACAAACTCTGCTTAAAAGTTGTGAATTTTGAAATTTTAAGACGAAATTTGACCCCTTCGACGGCAAATCTTTTGAAGCTGATATGTTGTAATACGCAAGGGTGTCTAGGTATTATTTAAAACTAACCCCAGAGTGTTACAAACTCTGCTTAAAAGTTGTGAATTTTGAAATTTTTAAGACGAAATTTGACCCCTTCGACGGCAAATCTTTTGAAGCTGATATGTTGTAATACGCAAGGTGTCTAGGTATTATTTAAAACTAACCCCAGAGTGTTACAAACTCTGCTTAAAAAGTTGTGAATTTTGAAATTTTTAAGACGAAATTTGACCCCTTCGACGGCAAATCTTTTGAAGCTGATATGTTGTAATACGCAAGGTGTCTAGGTATTATTTAAAACTAACCCCAGAGTGTTACAAACTCTGCTTAAAAAGTTGTGAATTTTGAAATTTTAAGACGAAATTTGACCCCTTCGACGGCAAATCTTTTGAAGCTGATATGTTGTAATACGCAAGGTGTCTAGGTATTATTTAAAACTAACCCCAGAGTGTTACAAACTCTGCTTAAAAAATTGTGAATTTTGAAATTTTAAGACGAAATTTGACCCCTTCGACGGCAAATCTTTTGAAGCTGATATGTTGTAATACGCAAGGTGTCTAGGTATTATTTAAAACTAACCCCAGAGTGTTACAAACTCTGCTTAAAAAGTTGTGAATTTTGAAATTTTTAAGACGAAATTTGACCCCTTCGACGGCAAATCTTTTGAAGCTGATATGTTGTAATACGCAAGGTGTCTAGGTATTATTTAAAACTAACCCCAGAGTGTTACAAACTCTGCTTAAAAGTTGTGAATTTTGAAATTTTTAAGACGAAATTTGACCCCTTCGACGGCAAATCTTTTGAAGCTGATATGTTGTAATACGCAAGGTGTCTAGGTATTATTTAAAACTAACCCCAGAGTGTTACAAACTCTGCTTAAAAGTTGTGAATTTTGAAATTTTAAGACGAAATTTGACCCCTTCGACGGCAAATCTTTTGAAGCTGATATGTTGTAATACGCAAGGTGTCTAGGTATTATTTAAAACTAACCCCAGAGTGTTACAAACTCTGCTTAAAAGTTGTGAATTTTGAAATTTTAAGACGAAATTTGACCCCTTCGACGGCAAATCTTTTGAAGCTGATATGTTGTAATACGCAAGGTGTCTAGGTATTATTTAAAACTAACCCCAGAGTGTTACAAACTCTGCTTAAAAGTTGTGAATTTTGAAATTTTAAGACGAAATTTGACCCCTTCGACGGCAAATCTTTTGAAGCTGATATGTTGTAATACGCAAGGTGTCTAGGTATTATTTAAAACTAACCCCAGAGTGTTACAAACTCTGCTTAAAAGTTGTGAATTTTGAAATTTTAAGACGAAATTTGACCCCTTCGACGGCAAATCTTTTGAAGCTGATATGTTGTAATACGCAAGGGTGTCTAGGTATTATTTAAAACTAACCCCAGAGTGTTACAAACTCTGCTTAAAAGTTGTGAATTTTGAAATTTTTAAGACGAAATTTGACCCCTTCGACGGCAAATCTTTTGAAGCTGATATGTTGTAATACGCAAGGTGTCTAGGTATTATTTAAAACTAACCCCAGAGTGTTACAAACTCTGCTTAAAAGTTGTGAATTTTGAAATTTTTAAGACGAAATTTGACCTTGGGAAATCTTTTGAAGCTGATATGTTGTAATACGCAAGGGTGTCTAGGTATTATTTAAACTAACCCCAGAGTGTTACAAACTCTGCTTAAAAAGTTGTGAATTTTGAAATTTTAAGACGAAATTTGACCCCTTCGACGGCAAATCTTTTGAAGCTGATATGTTGTAATACGCAAGGTGTCTAGGTATTATTTAAAACTAACCCCAGAGTGTTACAAACTCTGCTTAAAAAGTTGTGAATTTTCAGTTTAAATATTTAATAAAATAACACTTAATTTGACTTCAGTAGGTAATATTAGGTTAAACGTTAGGACAACTAATATTGTTTTCAATACTCATTTTGGGCCTTTAGGTCTTAACATATATTTGTAAAATAAAGCTATGTTCAAATAACTTAAGTATTGTTTGTCAACTCTAAAATTTTAAATCTGGGAATTGAATCTATGAGCTTCAACGAGTAGATATTTGTTTAATTTACATGTGTAAGGAACCATATTGATCATATATTAATTGCACACGTATTAAAGGTACTAAACATATATTTTGATAAGATTAATGCCGTATTGTTAAAATAGCTTCGTAAAAAATTTTTTACGTAAAAATAAACAATAAAATGGTTAATGTGGGTTATCTAAAAGATAAACATATACCATCGCGGACTTTTTGTAGACTTTTATGTGTACAATACTGTAGTACATATTTGATCTAACTCTATTAGAGTTTTGCAAATTGCTAAATAAGCCCAAAATTACGAATCACGTTAAAACTCTAAAATTAGCAATGTTGCCTTAGTATATGATGCATGTATTATACATATAAACCTTCCTCTTGAATCACTCTATCTATTGGAAAAACCCATCAAAATCCGTTGCGTAGTTTTAAAGATTTAAGCGCAATAGGGTATAGACAGAAAAGGCGACTTTGTTTTAACTATTAGTGAAGTGTTATTTACAATACTTGTAAGTACTAATTTAGACTATGAACCAAATTTCATTAGAGCATTTTAAAGCGCATTTTTGTATTCTTGTAATATAAGCCAAAAATAACGACAACAGTTACGAAACCTCAAAATTACAATGTTACTAAGTTAATGTATCGTCATCTATACATATTAAAGACCTTTTGTGTTTTGACTCGTTATTCTATTAAAACCAAATCAAACTTAAAGTCAAATTAGTTTTATAAACCCATTTTTTAAATGTATAACGCTGAATATGCAAGATATTCAACATAAGAAATTTGTTATTTAATATTAAGTTTCGCTGAATTAAAGTCCATAGTTTTAGTTCTATAAATTGAAAAATCAAACTGTTAATATCAAATATAATTTCTTAATTTTTAATTTTTCGAAACATAAAATTCCGGCGATAATTAATTAGTTGACGTTAATTACTTTTAAAAAACATATTTAATATCGAAAAATTGTACTCAATTTAACATTTTATAATTTTGAGCGTTTTAAACCATGATCTAAACGTTAGGAACCGCCAATATATTACTTTCAAAAACCAAAACATTTAAAACGTCCCCATTCCAACTTTGTTATCGTTTTAAATTTTTTACAAGTTAATATCGTCATCTATACATATTAGAAGCACCTGTTTGTGTTTTGTACTCGTTTTCTCAGTTAAAACCAAATCAAACTTAAAGTCAAATTATTTTATAAACCACATTTATCTGATAAATTGTATAATCGCTGCAATATGCACAGATATTTCCCAACATAATCATTGTAAATTTGTATAAATATTAGATATTAAGGTTTCCGTCCTGAGATTAAAGTTGCCTATAGTGTTTAGTTGCGTATATGGGAAAGCATAGGAACAAAATCGAAAACATCGTTCAAGATAGATCAAAAAATAATAAGAATTTCTTAATTTTTTTTTAATTTTTCGAAACATAAAACTTCAACGGCGACCCTAATATAAAATTCTAGTTGATCGGTTAATTACTTTTAAAAATACAATAGTTTGAAAATTATCGAAAAATTGTTACTTCAATTTTACACCGATTTTATTAATTTTTGACGCCGTTTTAAACCTGATGATCATCAAAATGCCGTTAGGGGAACCGCCAATATATTATCTTTCAAACAAAACCAAAACATTTAAAAAACTCGTCCCCATTCCAGATCTTTGTTGATCATTTTCTAAAAATTTTAATTACAAGGTTTTAAAAATTATTTGCAGCCGAATTGCTAAGGAAACTGTAATATTTAATAAATTTTAATGTAGCTTTACTAGGACAGATGACGCGCTTCAGCTTGCAGTTTTTATGAAGTTTTGTTATGAAGTGAAGTGAATAACATTTTTTCTTTGCTGCATCATTTTTATCTGCGATTTTTACTTAATTGGATTTACAACAAGTAAGTGCATATTTGTATTATAATTATATTTTGTCGTTAACGTAATACTATTAATAGATTTTAAAATTTCTAAATTTACATTTCTAAATTGTAAATTTCTAAATTTTTTTAATTTACGATTTCCTTCTTTCGAAGGAACGATTTAGAAATTACAAGAAATTAAAATGCATGACAACTTCAAGATAGTTGGAGCGATCCAGTCTAGTTTTTGAGTGACTAATGCATAAAAATTATTATCAATGCTTTAAAATTGTGATAATGGCATTGCAAATTATAATATTAAAAACGAATGTGTGAGGATTAAGAATTGATTGTTTTATTTAAACATATCGATTTATTCAAGAATTTACAATAACTCGTTTGACTCATGGATCATTTACGATGTTTCAATTTGGCAGCGCCGCAATAAGTTATAATATAAATTATTAATCTAGCACCCTTTCTTAAATTAAATAATCAAACGTCAAATATATTTAAATAGTATTTTTCGCTCACGTAACGGGCAATTCATTACAAGATGAAATTTTGAACACCGTCATCCTACACATTTTGCAATGAATTCTAAAAAGTACTCTTTTGGAAACCTCGACTCTTCATAATTATACTTTGTGTAGACAAGAATTGACAATAGGCGTATGGTGAACTATCTAACGTTCGACCTCATACAAACATGATGCTTGGATCCAATCGAATGATTTCCAATTTTTTTTCTATTGAAATTAATTTTTAATTTTCTATTAAAATTTATTTTTTTATTAAAATTAGTAATATAAAAAACTTTCCATTAAAAATATCTTCTTCGAGTGCCATACATTTATATAATGAAATTATATTAATTTTAAAATTGACACTGACATGAAACTTTTTTAATTTATGCGACGATGCCAAACTTATACGGTTTTTCAGAAATCAAATTGCATCATATTCAAAAATTATTTACGGACAAACCAGATGGTCAAAATTTTTAATTTTTTTTTTGGCATTTTGTAAGATGTTATCCTACATGTAGACTAATTTTTATGTGTCTGACATGGGCATAACTATTTTATTTTACGGAAATTCTAAACTTTTACTGAGTTCCCTATGCTTTTACATGTTAAATTCACAAATTTCAAATCTGATTATCTCGCAAGGTACACGGTCAATCTTTTTCAAATTTGTTTTACAATTATGATAAATCATTAACTTTATATATTGTAATTTTCATATTTTTGACATGGATTTGAGAAAATGCCAATGGAGCGCTATAACCACCTTAAATTTTTTTTGCAGAAAAAGGTTTTTTAAATTAACTGTTTTACGGGGATTGAAAAAACAAAAACTCTCAAAACATAATAAAATCATCAGGGCGGGGTTTTCGTCATTTTTACAAATAATGTTTAAAATGAATACCCTTAGAAATTAAAAAAAAACCTTTTTCTCCAACCATATTAAAAGCAGTACATTTTTAATAGCATTACCTCTACTAAAAGTTGACGTTTTTGTTATTAGTATAAAAACATTAGCAACACTTTTATTTACGTGCACTAAAAGTACTTTTTTGTGCTAGACCTAAAAGTGAATTAAATACTGTATAATTTTTAATGTCAATAATTTAATGGTTACCTATACAAAATTTTACACAATATTTAACATGAATAACTATACTAATCAAAAAAATACTTAATACCTTAATCCTTCATGTTAATATTAAATGTACAATCAAGATTTATAAAAAGTAAACAAACCCGTTTTATTACCAATATTGGAATTACTAGCAATATCGGTGAATGTACTGGTACTCGGATCTTCAGAGCGTAATTCTTTAGCAATAGCTTCATCTTCACCATTTTCTTGGTTATTGATGCTATCGGTAATAATATCATCAACAATGGGGGTTACACTAGTACTAGCTTCATCAACTTGAAATATTTTTTCCTTTCACGAATATTATTTAAACAAAATGTTTGAAGTAATTTAAACTTTGAATTTCGCATTATTAATGCGATAATGTATTTAATTTTTGGTTGGAGAAAAAATAGTATGTCTCATTTGGATTAGTGTCTTTGTTTGACGTGCAATTTTTGCATTCGCTCGGCTTCGCCTCGCAAATGCAAAAATTGCTTGTCAAACAAAGTTTCACTTTTAATCCGTATAAGACAATATTATACTATCATTTTTTAAAGCTGGCTTTCTATTTGATTCTGTTATACCGTTTTTACCGAACTTATTGATCTCCCCTTGTAAATACAACTATAATAATTAGAAAGATTATTTTGGGTTCCAAATTTACTCAGAAATGTGCACTCAATTTTCAAAGTTTCTTTTCTTTCAAGTATTAAAATATTTCTTTTAATATTTAGTAAAAGTACGAAAAAGTCGTAGGCATGGTTACATCCGATTTTTTATTTTTAGAAATGTTTGAAGAACATCCACTACGACCAAAAACCTACGGTTCAGATTGAGAAACCATAAGCCTCCTTTCGTGTCGTCCGGAAAACGGCGTCCGTCGACGTCTTGACGGCGTTCATCCCAAGCCCGTCACACAAACGGCGTTCTGTCTCAAGACAGCAGGCAAAAATGCGTTTTTACTAATTTTAATTCTTTTATTTTGTTAAAATTTTGTTTTTTATTCTTTTAAATATACATAATATCAATAATTAACATGTTTGTGTTTTACTTATTTTATAACCCTAAAAGAATTGTAACAAGTGCAACTACAAAAACTAGGAAAACTTGATATAAATTAAATGACATGTTTTGACAATCCCACATCGCCATACTAGATTTCTGACATTTGGAAAAATCTGATGTGACATCACATGACTTTCCCATTCTCTGCTAGGTTTATCATAATAACTAAAATTTTTTAAAACATTTATTTTACAAATTAATAAACGATTTAGAACTGTATGAAAATACTAATCACTTCCAATTTAAAATACTTTCCTTTGGGAAAGTAAAAATTGAAACGAAAAATTCCAAATATTGTGGTGCTGGAATTTATTATTTACACGTGAGTGCGAGACATTTAACAACTTCAATCTTGCGCATTACAGTACACGTATGCATGAGCAAAGAGTGACAAGAGAGTTTTGATCTAAAGGGTATAGCCGGATAAGCATGTAAAATCTGCCCCAAAGATTTTAAAAATCCATATGGCGGATCGATTTCTAACTAAAAATAAATGTTTTTCTGAAAATTTTAGCTTTTAAACCCCGTGGGGTACGACGTAATTAAATAAAACGTGTTTTTAGGTAATTATTTTATTGGTAATAATTATCAACAAAGGACGTTAAAAAATAATTTTTTTATAATTTTGTAACTACCTCCTTTTAAAAAAAAAATAAAAAAGGTTTTGTCGTTTTTATATAAATATGTTCCTTTCATATGTCACCCTCGAATTTTTTTTACCGACAGTATTTCTCCTAAATACTCATTCAACAGGAAATTCGAAATCCTGTTAAACACGGCAGAAGCCCCCGAGACAGACATATCACTGTACACGGATGGCTCTAAAAATAATGTTGGCACCGGCT
The DNA here is from genome assembly GCA_036346125.1 of Lycocerus yunnanus. Taxonomy (NCBI): domain Eukaryota; kingdom Metazoa; phylum Arthropoda; class Insecta; order Coleoptera; family Cantharidae; genus Lycocerus; species Lycocerus yunnanus. The sequence goes on from JARFIX010000228.1 coordinate 31,496, forward strand.
CGGGCATCTTTTCCCCTGAACTGGAACTAAACATAAGTCTACCGCTAGGAAAGTATGCCTCGGTTTTCCAAGCAGAACTCATAGGCGTACTGCACTGCGTGGAACAAATCCTGGAAAAGAAACTCCGGCAGAAAAAGATACAGATATTGACCGACAGCAGAGCGGTTCTTATGACACTCAACCGTCATAGGATCACCTCAAATCTGGTGCTGAAATGCATACGGATGCTGAACGAAATATCGACAAACGATAATGCCTTAACTCTTAGATGGGTCAAAGGGCATCAAGGCGACAAGGAAACGAGAGAGCGGACGCGCTGGCGAGAACAGGTGCGGGCACACCACCGTGTGGACCCGAGCCCTTCGTAATGCCGGCAGTCGAATTCTTCAACGCTCTCTAACTGAAGAAACCCTTAAACTCCACACCAGCAGATGGAAAATACCAAAGAATGCCGACAGGCAAGGGCAGCAATACGTGCGCCCTCGAGCAGACATTCAAATACTTTCTACAGCTATCAAGAGATAAGCTACGAATACTAGCGGGGTCCTGACGGGACACTGCAAACTAAATAAACACCTGCACACAATGGGGCTGGTGAAAGCCCCACCTGTCGATGGTGCGATTTATCAGACGAAACTGCAGAGCATGTGCTTTGCACATGCCCGGCCTTAGCGTCCAAAAGAGGATCCATGTTGGGGGACTTCTGGCCCACCATGGCCAGAATTTGTGGCACCCTGCCTCTAAGATCCTCAGTACATCCTCGATGTAGGATGGCTGGAGGTATAGGAGGGCGGAGGGCTACTACTGAAACCCGGAGGTAGCATAATGAGCCCGGTTTTGTGGCCTGAGTGCGTGCGAAGCAATTTGCCCTCCACAAATAATCCAGATCCAGATCCAGATGAAGTTATAACTGTATTCCGAATTTGTAAAATTGTAACAATTATTTCTATTTTTAATTTAAATTAAACAATACCTATTCTATCAGTTTCTTTTAAACTTCAGATGTGATTTTAATTAATATTTTATGTTGTAAAAAAATAGTTAGTTTAGTTATAATTATTTATTGTTTTGTTACTTTATTTATTGTTTTGTTATATTACTGTAAAACTTAATTTTTATATAATCTTGTATACTGAATGTAAATTTTGTGTAATTAATTTTATTTTAAAAATTAATGTGTTTATTAAAATGATGACATTTTATTTTTCAATGGTAAATATAAAATTAGTGAATGAACTTCACAATTTTGTTAGAAATTGGACAGAAGCTTGGATTAATCTTCTGTGTAATGGTGACTTAAAATTACTAATGTTGTTCTAGCAATAGACATAATTTTATTTCTGAAAAGAGCATAACCTGTTACTCAAAAGTGCACAATCTTGTGCACAATTTAACGTAATTTTGGAATAATTTTAAATACAAAGCTGGTACCTGAACTGGATTGTTTACCTGAACAAAATCCTTGGCATAAAAGTTTTAATTTTTTTACACAATGTTGGGTTTAGCGTCAATCTAGACATAAATTGTGCAGAAATAATGTACAATTAGATACATTTTTAATTTAGTTTTTCTTCTGTGAAGATAAAGGGTATTTTGTTATTATCAGTTAATTAGAAAGTGTGTAGTATTGGTAGTATTATAAAAATATTAAGTCGGGGTGATGTAAAAACAAGTGTAAAAATTATTTTATTTGTTATTACACTTAAATAATAATATTGATTTTATATTATAATGTAACTTGTAAATACTATTAATTAAGGACTAAATAATTGACAATTTATTTAGACGTGCCTAGTTATTAGATATTTGTAACAATGTTTTTCTCTTTTTTGTACGAACTTTTTAATTATGGAAAATTTTCAGGACATTGATATAAAATAACCGAAACCGTACTAATAATTATTACGACATTGACAAATAACTATATTGTTGTTATTTATAATAAAATATCTCAGAAAGCAAGTAATTTTTTTAGTTAACAATGTGATTACGATCCGTATTTCGATTTTGTGTCTAAAATAATAATTGTAATAAATTCTGAAACACACACGAATTTGTTCCAATTTAAGCTTTTTTCCATAGAAGTACACACCGCCTTTATTTATTGTATATACGAAAAAAAACATGAAATTTGTGTATTGGATTGGAAGTGTGTTTGCATTGGTTCCTCCAATTAGCGATTTTAAATTAAAACATTTCAAGATTTATTCAGCAGTTTTAAATATTGTGATTTTAATAGTTACTTTGATGGCCACCATGAACTTAGAAGATTAGGACTGGCAACTCATAGTAAAATGGCGAGTTTAACCGAATCACGCCAAACTTTAATACTAGATGGCGCGGCAATATATGAGGCATAATATTGATACAAAAGTAATACATTTACACAAAATTAAATGTTTTTATAGCGTTATTTAAACAATTTTCTACAAAACATATGTTTTACATACCTGTATAACATTTTATAATATTTAAAATTTAAAAATTTTAAAGAATAACAAGTTAATCGAGCAATTAAAGGAATTTTTTATATGGTTTTGATAACAACTTTTTGATGTTAATATCAGTTTTATTCAAAATAAGTATAATTATAATAATATAAAATAATTTTTATATTATATAATAAAACACAGGTAACAGAAATGAATTTATTAAAAATATATTTAGGTTTTTGATAATTTTGAATGCTTTTTCTTCTCGGCACTAATTTTTTTAGTTTCTGCATTAATATGATAAGTATATTGTCTTAACCTCATGGTGATGTAATAATGAATGGTGTAAGACAATATATCTGTTTTATGTAACTTGCATGGAAATGTAAAATTCACATTTTGCAGCAAATCAGTGACAACTTCTTCATATACATTGCTTTTCTCAATATACTTCATCAAAGTACTTCAGACTTAATTTTTTTGATTTTAATAAATGGTTTACGTTCTAATGGTTTTTTTCTGGCTTGTACAGTTTTGCTTAAATAAGCAGGACAATTGGGGAAAATCGTTGGTATTGCAGTGTCAGTTAAGCGTGGCTTAAGCAAAGGTACCTATAATAATAATTATCAATAATTATAATATTAATCAAGAATTATCATCCTCTAAAGAAAAATATTAATATGATATTTTGCAGAATGTTTCTAATTATTTTAAACAAACCTCTGTGGTAAATAATAACAATAAGCAACGTAGTAATATTTATCGATACTTACTTCTTTATCTGAAAGTCCTGGAATATTATATTTTACAATATATGTTCTTATAATACAATCTTCTGCAAAGTGTATTTCACAAACCCTATGACAATCTTTCAATTCAAAATCTCGAGGGATAGCTTTGTTCCATTGTTTGAGCCTTTCAGGATCTCGTGGTGCTTTAAACATACTATACGCCTTAGTTTTCTTATTTTCGCTGTCATAGCCACTTACACAATTAGGTACAACACATTTGAAACCCATTTTAAATCTAATTAAATAGAAAAATACAAATTTATTGCATCAATTTTTGAAGGTTGAAAACTACTTACCTTATAAACAAACACTTAAAACTTAATAACACCAACTTTTAACAAATCTGTAAATATTATAATTTTTAATATGCATATATTTTCTTATGTACAATATTCTTTCACTTTTATATTGGTGAATCCATAATTTGAAATTTCAATTTTATTTCATTTTGGTCATAACATTCAGCGCCTCCTGTGGGAGATTTATCGTTATTCGGTTAAGAGCTCGGAAATTTTAAGCTTTCAGATAGGGAGTTGCATGTCCTAACCTTCTAAGTCCATGATGGCCACTTACTTAAAATTTGTTCATTTGAATTACCTTTTGGGAACTTCAGAAATTGTGATAGATACATGTAGTTTAATAATTCGAATAATTTTAATTACCGCTGGTAATTATTCAACAGCATTTATTAATTTACCGGAATTTGTTTTATTAAAATCACTACTAAAAGAAGTTGACATTAGATTAAGTAATAAAAATATTTTTACAAAACCCGGAATGTTTTACAAAATTTTGAAAATTGCAATGTGTAATTTTATTTTCTTAGATATATGTAATTCCCTATTTCTTATATTTAAATTTCCAAACGTAATTGTTGCTAAACTCCTAATTTCACACATTTGTAATGTATACTTTTTTATTGCAGTATTATTAATATATAATTACGTGCATGTAATTCAAGTTCGTTTCCAAATTATAAATCGTCATTTGGAGTCTGTAACGAAAAATAATAATCTGCACAGTGTGTATCAGTGTCGATTGTTATATGGTAGTTTAAATACGGTACAAATTGATATACAAAAAGAAGTGAAGAAAATTCGAAAATTGTTGAACTTGGTTTTAAAAATATGCGCCATTTGCAATAAAATTTTAGGTTGGAATTTCCTTCTTGTAGTCTTTACTACATTTATTAAATTTCTACATATATGTGATTGCTTAATTATATCTTTTTTTTTCAAGCAAATATTTTGTCTTTAATATCTTATGAAGGGCTTGGAATAATTATATTTATTTATGCAGCTGGGGCCGGTATTATTTGGGTAAAGTTAATATTTACACTTATAGTTTAATTTAGTGTGTTTATTATATTATTATTAAAAAGCTTACTTTAAGGCAATTTGGCAAGGTGTATTTATAAAGATAGGAAAAATAATTGTTTTACGAAGTTCTAACAAACGGTTTTTCACTGAAAGTATGAATTTATCTGCAATCAATTGCACGATATAAGAAAAGATACCATAATGTTTCACAGAGGAACAAGTTTTTATTGTATTTAATTAGTATAAGTTAAAAAAAATGGGTTACTTAATATTTTTGTCTATTTTTCTAAATTAAATTAATTTTTTAGAAAGAAGTAAAATTTTGCATTTCTAATTTAAATCTTCTTCAATCATCAAAGTAATAAAAATTTGTTTTTTTAGTTTATAAAACATTATGATATGTAACCTTTTTAGATCCAGCAAGATTTTGCAAAATAAATTCTTATTTCAAGTATAAAGTGGAGTTACTGTTTGTTAAATTGCAGTTTATCCTATATTTGGCACTGACAATTTTACTGATAAATATGTAATTATGCTTCCACTTTTTAGATAATGGCAATCATCGTAATTATGATTTGTGACAAAACCACAAAAGAGTTCAAAAAAATAACTACCACATGCTATTCTATATTATCTAAAATGCCGACAGAGTCTTATATCCTTCACAATCACAGTTTAAGACAAGAGCTAATTTTACTAGCTTCACATACAACTAATCAATGTCCTCATTTTTCTGCTATTGGATTGTTCAACGTAGATCAAAATATGCTGTTTGGATTACTTGGAACTGTTATCACTTACGTTATTGTACTCATACAGATTAATAAATCTTTAACTTAATATTTTATACTTCTATTTGTAAAAATATCTTATTATTTATTTATTTATTAGTTGAACTACTCATCAGAAATAATAATGCGTCCTAAAATGCTACTCTCATTGTTCAAAATATTGTGCTATTCTATTTACTTCCTTACACAGAATTTTTACGATTGTGTTTTTCTATATCCAATCAATTTTTATGAATTTCTAATGAAAAATAAGTCTGAATATTGGCTAAAATATACTTCCTAAATCTTTCCTTCCTCTTCATTAAAAATTTAACATAAACAGCGGACCAAACATTCCTTTTGTACACAAACACATTTATTTTGAATATTACCTCGTTCAAGATCTATCAATTTAGTAAACTAAAGTTCAAAATTTCTAATGTCTTTCCTTGGTGGTATTCCTATGTGTAAACAGTCCCAGGCATCATCGTGATAATATTATCAGATTTTGGATTTTGAAAACGAATTGAGATATAAATAAATCAAAGTTTAGTTAAAAAAATAAATATATGTATATGGACGGGCTCAAGAGGTCAACTGAACGACTTCCATGATCAGATAAACAACATCCATAAAAATATCAAATTCAAATGTGATGCATTTATTTTCAGTTTTTCGCATCATAGCTTCAAGCACAAACATGCAGCATTTCATGCTTTGATACATAGGGGCCAAAATGCTACCTCTGTCAAAGCACAATTTTTTTAAGCGAAGTGAAAGTTATTAAACAAATAGACATAGTTAACCACTATAACAACTACAACAAAACTAATAACAAAATCATTAAGCATTAAAAAGTTTTCGTTGTTTTCTGTTTTAACGATGATGGAATTTATTATGGAATAAAATAGAATTTTATGCGGTAATCTATTGATTTTTGTTCAACTTGTTGAAAGAAGAAAATGTGTTTTTAATATAAACAACAACTTCTTGCTTGAAATAAACTTGTTCTTATTATTTATCTACGGAAAAAAGGAAAAAAAAAGAAAGAAAAATAAAAAAAATAATAACCTTAATAATATTATGGAGTATCAATTTAAAAGTAAATTAAGTGAATATTATGTGTCAATTAGACACAGGCATGTAGTGTGTTCTAGATAAAATATTATTATAAATATATAATTAGCTAGGAACAAAAAAATAGCTTAACTGTTCAGTATTGCAAACTTGAAAATACTTTAAGAGTTCTGTGTTCATAGTTACAATACTGCAAACAATGTTCCGTGTTATGTAATGCAACGTTTGCTCTACACTTCGGATTTGCCTACAACACCAAATACAGAAACAGCAACATTTGCTGATGATACATCAATAATGGCAACACATGATAACGCAATACAAGCAACAGCACAAGCTTAAAAACATGAAAGTGGAAAATAAAAGTAAACAAAACAAAATCAGTACATGTACCATTTACACTTAATCGTACACTTTGTTCACCAGTATTTCTTAATGAAGTACCTATACCTCAAAAACCAGAAGCAAGATACCTCGAGCTTTATTTAGACAGTCGACTTACTTGGAAAAAGCATATAACCAAAAAACCAAAAGAGATGGATCTAAAAATCAAAAAGATGAGTTGGTTGATCGGAAGAAAATCTATTCCATTTTTGAAAAATAAAATTGTAATATACATACAAAGCCATTATCAAGCCAATTTGGACGTATGGATTGGAACTCTGGGGATGCTTAAGTACTTCAAACATCATCAAGATAATCCAAAGATTCTAATCAAAAGCGCTCCGCATGATAGTTGAAGCTCCATGGTATGTAACGAACCAGACTTTACATACTGATTTGGGGATGAATTATGTGACAGAAGAAATTAATAAAAAAGTAGATAAACACCAAGACTAAAAGACCACTCTAATATCAATATACAACAAATGCTTGAAATAAAAGTTTACAGACGGCTAAAAAGGAGATGGTTTAATGATCTCCTGACAAAACAATAATAAATACAAACAAAATAGAAACGTCAATAGGCGTTTTTAGTACAGCAACCAGAAGCCATCAAATCAGCTCATGAAACTTTGTATTGCAAATCTTGTTTCGATTGTTGATATTTCATATTAGTTACAATTAAAGTTAAAGAAGCATATGCCTTTGGTTTTTCTTGTAACAAGACGGGACCGAGTGCATCCTTGAATGCGACAACTGATAATAGTATCAGATTATTTAAATTGAAGTAATGTAATACCGTGTTTCTCTTACTACTTTCTTTAGATTTATAAATTCAAAGAAAAAGGTAACAGGTACATCTGACGCAACCCTAGCAAGCTACTTCAGATGTAAAACAAGTAATGCTCACAGTACTAGCAGTGGCTTCGGATATCACTGATGCTGCTGTTAGAATAAAACGGGACTTGTCCTAATTAAAGTTAAAGAAGACGATTTTCATGTTTTGGCAATCAAATGAATTCCGTATAATTTTCAAATAAGTTTCTCAAGTTAACATTTTTGTTTATTAAACAATCTATAAATGGACCTAACTTATCGTTCTCATAAACCTTTATGTTATTTTACATTTTTCAGATAAAATATGTCTTTGGCTGGTTTTACTTGATTCTTTTATATTTATGGTTTTTTATATTGAAATCTTCCAAATGCAGTAATAAATGTTATAAACTATAAATTTTATTTGTGTAATTCTAATAATCAACACCCTGTACAAGCATCTAGTAACATAAAAAAATATGACCAATTAACATTCGATTTATTGTATCAAAATCTGATATTTGATATCTCAGCTTTATTAAAGCGTTTTAAATCTAACTACACTAATTTCTTTTTTTTTAATTCTTTATGTTAAATTGCTAATTAACCATTTTTCATGATGCGTGCCCATTGCAAGAAAAGGAAGTATTAAAGAAATATGTATACTTTAGTTAATATTCAGATTTATTTTTATTAGAAAGTCATAAAAATTGATTGGATATAGAAAAACAATCGTAAAAATTTCAATTAAGAAAGTGATTAGAATAGCACATATGTAAATTCATAAAAGTATCTTTTTAAGGGCGCTCTATTGTTGCTGCAGTTGATGGGTAGTTAACTAATAAATAAATGAATAATAGAAAATTTTTATATGTTGTTTGGATTACTTGAACCTGTTATCACTTACGTTATTGTACTCATACAGATTAATAAATCTTTTCCTACTACCGCTTCCGTAACTAACATTTACTATTGTAATAATACGCATGTAAACGAAAGTGAAACGTTTGAGGACCGCGTTGCTAGTGGCCTGGGCATTAAAGTAGATCGTCTTTTGTTACACTTAATTTGACAGATCGTATATTAATTAAATCGACATCTGTCAAATCACAAGCGACTCGGAAAGAAAAAAGCAAATTTATAATAATTAAATTAGTTATTTATTGATATTAAACGTAAATGTGCAATTTGAACAATTTGAAATTTTAATATTCTATTGAATTTACCTCCATATTTTGAAGGCAATCTTCTCTATTTTCAACCACATTTAAACTAACATTATTTGCTGTGATAACACTGTTTTGATTATCTTTTTGCAAAGAAACAGAATTATCAGAATTGCCGTGTAAAATTTTATTAGCAACTTCCACTTTATTTGTGAGTGAATCCGCTATATAACTCTCTGCGACCGTCGATGATTTCCATCCCCCATGTCGTTTTAAATCCAAGATATCGACGCCTGATGCATTTGCTAGTAATGTAGCTGATGTTCTTCGGAAAGAGTGCCCAGTGTATTCATTTGCATCTTTAAAATTTAAATATTTGGCAATTTCATATGGAACCTTAGAAATTGTATGTTTTCCCACTACTTGGTTAACACATCTGTCTCGTTCATAGCGATAAAAAAATCGCTCATCTTGTGCATTTTTAGGTCTAAGCTGTGTGTAGTCATCTAATAGTTTTAACCAATTGACCTGACTTTCAGTATTGTTAGAAATTACAAAACTTCTTTGAATATTGTTTTTTGTCTCATATATTTTAACAACAGCTACATCATCTTTATATTGTATGTCACTTATTTTCATTTTGTGGAGCTCATCTGTTCGGCATGCTCCAGCTATACCCATTATAGCTATAACTTTCATCATCAGGTATCTTTGATTAGGTGCTTCAATAAGAAACTTACTAATTTCCTCTTTTGTAAATATTTTCGATTTTTTCGGTTTAAATCCATCGTTCTTCCTTTTAAGAAATGCCTTTAATCGTTCAAATTTTGAAATGTCTTGATTTTTGTTTATGCGAATTGTTAATTTAAGCATGGAATATATACACCATAGGCTAGATGGTGATTTCACAGCGTGGGATTTTTCGAGAAAATAAGCTAACATAACATTTTCTGTAATTTCCACTACGTTATTAGATGCACACCAATTCATAAACAATTCGAATGTTTGATTGTATCTAATTTTAGATTTTTCTGGCAGGAGTGAGGCGCAAGCAATATTTGCAGCCTTATCAATTGCACTTTCACTAAACATTTTCCAACTTAATCAAAAATTATTTCAATTAACGATACAATTTAAAAACTTTCGAGATTGTCATTAACAAACATGTCAATTGTTAATTGTTGCTAGTGAACAAATTTTGAAATGACACCGGCCTACTCAATAATAAGTAGGGTAAGATGGGGTCAAACGGACATGGGGGCAAACGGACATTTTTTTAGGAAAAAATTCGTAAGTTTTTTCAGAAAAGGCGCCGCGTTATTATTGCAGTATTACTAGTGTCGTTGACATTTGAGGTAATTAATAAGAAAGTAATTTGTTAAAATTTTTCCAATCTAAGGCTATTATTGCATGTTAAAAGTGAGGAGTGATAGGAAATGTAAGTAAAAATTAACGTGTTGTTATATTTTGTTAGAAATTATTTAGAATCTAAGTATTTTAGTAAAAAATTTAAAACTTATAGTTAGGTCAATTAAAACCAAGTGTCTTTGGAATTACTGCCACGTAATTTCATTGTCCTAATATTAATATTTATTTAGATTTTGAATTTAAAAAATTCCGATGCGGGGCAAACGGACATATTGATTGAAATTGATATTGATTGATTGATATTGATTGAACCGGATAGTACAGTATTTATGCTTTTTTTTAAACAATGTTTACAGAAAAATGGTACAGATCCGGATTAGAACTACAGAGAGGAGCTCGTGGAAGCTCGTGGAATCAAGAAAATATGAATCTTGTCATAATTGCTGTAAATAAAGATAAAATGGCTCTTAATTCAGCTGATAAGTTGAATAGCGTTCTTATCATCATTCATTGCGACTAAAAGTGCGAATTTAACTATTTATAACGTATATTAAACCTTATGTCCGTTTGCCCAGGAGTGTGGGGGCAGACGGACATTTTCACTTATGTTTGTTTTAGGTTAAGTTCTCAAAACTGTTTCTATTTTTCAACTTTAATCTCATCATTTGTTAGCTTAATAATTGAGATATCAAACCAAATAATTAGTTCTTAAATATTATGTTGCTTTTATTAAATATAACTATAAAACCCCTTAGAGTGTCCGTTTGACCCACTCTTACCCTATAGGTACTGTCATTATATTATACATCATAATCGTTTTCTTTTTATATAATTTTGAGTTTGGTAGTAGGAAAAGTTTAATACATCACATGCTGCGTAAGCTTTTTTATGGCCACGGAGGATCACGGGCCTCGGCTTTGCCTCGGCCCGTAAACAACCTTCTTGCCCAAAAAAAATCACTTACGCAGCTGGTGATGTAAATAACTATTAGCTTAATATTTTATACTTCTGTTTGTAAAAATATCTTATTATTTATTTATTTATTAGTTGAACTACTCATCAGGAATAATAGTGCATCCCTAAAATGCTACTTTCATTGATCGAAATATTGTGCTATTTTATTCACTCCCTTACACTGAATTTTTTACGACTGTGTTTTTCTATTTTCAATCAATTTTTATGACTTTCCAATGAAAAATAAGTCTGAATATTGGCTAAAACATACTTCCTAAATCCTTTCTTTCTCTTCAATGGACGCGCATTATGAAAAATAGTTAATAAGGACGGAATAGAGACGGTCACTGGCCTAATAGTTAGAGCGATCGACTACTGATGCTAAAGCACCCGGTTCGAACCCAGGAGGAGTATACAAAGGAAAGTTTTCTTTCTGACTCTCTTTCTATCTATGACCGTTTCCCTGCTTCGGAAGGCACGTAAAGCCGGTGGTCATCCTATGTTAATGAATTGCCATCATTAACGATAATATACGGTAACAGGCACATCTGAAGCAAGTCTAGCAAACTACTTCAGATGTAAAACAAATAATATGCTCAAAGTACCAGCAGTAGTTTCGGATCTTTGTCGAAGTTACTGTTGGATATAACAGGACCTAGTCCTAATTTAAGAGGAAGAAGAAGAAGTTAATAAGGATTTAACATAAACAGCGGACAAAACAATTCTTTTTTACACAAACACATCTATTTTGAACATTTCCTTGTCCAAGTTCTATCAATTTAGTAAACTAAAGTTTAAAATTTCTAATGTCTTTCATGGCAGTATTTCTATGTATAAACAGTGCAGTAGGAATCATCGTGATAATATTATCAGTTTTTGGATTTTGAAAACGAATTGAGATGTAAATAAATCAAAGTTCATTTAAAAAAATAAATATATGTATGTGGATATGTATTGCTACGCACGGTGTTACGTTCGACTTACCGTTATGTGGCTGCTTAATTTTTCTTACGTCTCTGAAATAAACTTTTTTTTTTTCAATAAAACTTAATTTGATTTGAAGCTCAAACATTTATTTTGAATTTAAAACTGATACTAAATTCTCGTACGTCTTTATATTGAAGCAATCTACCCTAAACACAAACAAACAACTTAATTCTACCCCTATCCTAACTAATGTACACAAATTAAATCTATTTTTACAAACTAAACATGTCTTTTATTTTGAAACACCCTGTATTCCTCATGTATTTGCGCATGGCACTAAGTACGTTGAACTTTGTGATAACCACACTTAAGATTGATGCCCCGAAGTCATCTGCGCCCCACAAGTGAAATAGTTTTTGTAGTTTAAAATTTTACCTTTTTTAACGAACTGCATTTTAATCTGTTGGTCGTTCTTTCCTTAACCCGTAATTCATCAGGTGAGTTTTCTTTTAATCAATCCGCCGTGTACCATCGGCTTCCTCGTAAGTATTTTCCTTTATTTTTACTTTATCATATGTAATATGAGAAAGTATTGTTTTCGTGCAGAAAAAAATTTGAGATTTTGATGGATTTACACTTTTGAGGTCCCTGAGTAAAATAAGACCATTTCCAAAAAATGTCTGTGTGTGTGTGTGTGTGTGTGTGTGTGTGTGTCTGTGTGTGTGTATGTGGTCAAATTTTGTGTGCGACCTACAGCAAAAACTAATAGGAATATTCAAACAAAATTTTGGATTTTGTATCCTTATATTGAGACTTAGAGCTGATTAGATTTTGGTAAAAATTGGTTCATGGGAACTATTTTTTTATTTTTTTAAATTTTATTATTTAATATTAGTTTTTAATTAATATTTCAAAAACTAATAGGAATTTTAAAACCAAATTTAGGATTTAACATAGTTATACCAAGATTTAGTACTGCTTAGATCTTAGTTAAAATTAGTTTATTAAAACTATTGTTTTTCTATTTTTTTAGCTTTTATTATTTAATATTAGTCTTTATTTATTATTTTATAAACTAACAAGAGTTTCAATATAAAATTTGATATTTCGTATTCTTATGGTAGGAGTTAGAAATTATTAAATTTTGGTTAAAATTGATTCATGGGAACTATTTTTTTAAATCTTATTATTTAATATTAGTTTTTAATTAATATTTCGAAAACTAATAAGAATTTCAAAACCAAATTTAGGATTTCGCATATCTATACCGAGATTTAGTACTGATTAAATTTTAGTTAAAATTAGTTTATAAAAACTATTGTTTTTCTATTTTTTTAAATTTTAATATTTAATATTAGTCTTATTTAATTTTAAAACTAACAATTTTAAAACAAATTTAGTTTTTCGATTGCAACATTGTTATATTATTTTATGAACAACTTAAATAATCTATTTAAATTTTACTTTACCATAAAAAATTATTTTAATTTTCTTAGAAATTATTTTAATTATTTTATTAATATCTGTTTTAATTTTTAGTGGTTAAATTTTATACTTTTTTGTACACAATTTTGCTAAACCAAATTGTTAAGATTGACTTAAATTATGTTTTAATTTTTGAAAATTTTAAATATTTGGTTTTATGTAATTTAATTGCATCTTTGAAAATTATAAAGTTTTGTGCACATTTTTACCAATATGAATATTGGTACGTTTTCTTCGATTAGCCTTTATATTTTATTAAAATTTCTAAGAACAACTTGAAATATCTTGTTTATAATTTTAAAATTGGTGAGCATAAAATTCGAACTCAAATTTAATACTCAAGATCTTTCTTTTTCTAGAAATAAAAAGTTATTTATTTAAATAAATTAATCGTTTTTTAATATTAAACACATTGTTATTTCATCAAAAGTTTAAAATAGCATCGATTCTACATAAATAAAATTAAAAAAGTTAATTCAACATTGCCATATCTCATTTGCGTTACCAGTAATTTTAGTAAAGCGTGTGGATGGACAAATAACGTGCTCGACTTACGATCTAGGTTCGGGTTTCGAGTCCCGTCCAAGACTCTTCTCTTTTTTTCTGGGGATGGAAACTAAAAATTAGTTTATTTCAAGAAAAATATCGTTGTTTATAATATTAAAAACACATTGCTTTTTATTTCTTTCAAAAAGTTTAAAAAAAGCAATCGAATTCTCCATAAATAAAAAAAAAAAGAGTTTTAATTTTAAATTAAAACTTAAATTAAATTAATTTAAACTTTAAATTAAGCTTAAATTAAATTTAAAAAAATTCCATCCACAAAAAAAAAAGTTTATGATGGGATTCGATACTTGGACCTCTGGATCGTAAGCCAAGCACGTTAACCATTTACCCACGTCGCTAACATATATTATTGGTAACATAAGCAAGATAAGCAAAGTGCAATTCTTTTACATTTAAATAGTAGTTATTTTTTTTAACATTTGTTTTGAATTAATAACTATTCCTTGTACGAAAGGTGAGTTCAAAAACCAAAAATTTGGAACTTTCTATACTATCGTGCACCCACCGACTTCAAAATAAATTTCAGTTTACAAATAGTGGCGTGATTTCTTGGAAATACGCACGTACCGCCAGCAGAATGTTTTTCTAGGTTATAAATACTAGTACATTTTGATTTAAAATTCTTTCCAATTTTATTACTGCGGTATAACGTACGTATTGTGCTGTGTAAAAATTGAAAAAAAATTGTACTTTGAGTACAACTGTGAGTTACCTACTTTTTAAAGCGTGAATATTTGTAACATTCGATTTTTAACTAAATTGATTCTAGATTTACAAGTGGGTAAGTTTGCAAAGCAAAAAATTAAGTTTTATTTGTTGAAAATTGAACGCCATTGTGTTTTTCTGTCATACATTGCAAAAATATTTGCAGTGTTTAGAATACTTGGAAAAATTAGGGAATTTTGATTTTTAAGCAAAAGCTGAAAAAATTATTATAGGTTTGGAAAAATTCTTTGAAATTTTTAACAAATTAAAGAAAAATTTTAATTAAAATATATTCATTTTATAATTTCATTTATAAGTTTAGTTCTATGCTTGTTACAAAAATTAGAAAATTTGAGAATAATATTTTTATATCTAAATTAGGATTTTATCATAATTATTATCATTAATTAATTTTTGCATTAATTTGAGTTGCTGGGAAAGGTTGCAAATAAATTAAATTTGAGTGTTAAGAGTTTAATTTGGTTACTAATCTAAGATTTAATCATGAAAGTTAAAACGAAATCTACAAGGCAGAAAAATAAACAAAATAAACAGAATATGGTTAAAAAGAGAAAAATATCAGACAATAACAATGCTAAAAAAATAGTTGAAGAATATAAAATGAAGAGAAATCGGAGTAAGAAAGAAATTATGAATAAAATAAGAGAAGCAGAACAATATAAATTAAGGAAAGAGAAACGAATCGTGAATCCATGAAAGTATTGAGACAAGATGAAGAATATAAAAAAGGAAAGCCAGAGTAATAAGGAAATTATGAAAAAACTAAGGCAAGAAGAAGAATATAAATTAAGAGAAAGAGAAGCAAATCGTGAATCCATGAAAGCATTGAGACAAGATGAAGAATATAAATTAAAGAAAGAGAAGCGAATCGTCAATCCAAGAAAGCATTGAGACAAGATGAAGAATATAAATAAAGAAAGTCAGAAGTAACAGGAAATTATGAAAAACTAAGAAGAAGAAGAATATAAATTAAGAGAAAGAGAAGCAAATCGTGAATCCATGAAAGCATTGAGACAAGATGAAGAATATAAATTAAAAGAAAGAGAAGCGAATCGTCAATCCATGAAAGCATTGAGACAAGATGAAGAATATAAAATAAAGGAAAGTCAGAGAAAAGAAATATGAAAAACTGGAAGAGAAGAATAAATTAGAGAAAGAAACAAATCGTGAATCAGAAAGAAGAAGAAAGAAATATAGATTAAGAGAAAGATAATTGTCAAATGCTTTGAACTCCATGAGAGTACAAAAACAAGTGAAAATTAGATTGAAAATGAAATTAATGATAATCAATCCGAAAGCTTTGAGACTAAATACGATTACGAACAAGAAAACCAGATGAATCAAAAAAGAAATTAGATAATATTGACAAGGAGAAGAAATTTTATAAGACTTACAAGAAGAACACAAAATTAAATTTGCAATTTCTCAAGGATAGATCATCTATGCCCGATATAGTTTGCTTTTGTTGTGAAGGTTTATTTTTATTCACTCGGTTTTGAAATATAGTGTTGACAAGTAAACGACGATTGCACAATATCTTTTATCAAAATATTTTTAATGTAAATTCAGATCATATGCAGAACTTGTTACAAATGTGTATCCAAAGGTAATACCAAAATTAGCAACAAGTAATGGCTTAAAGTTTGTTGATGTGCCCAAAAGTGTTAAAGAACTTTCACCACTCGAAGAAAGAATGGTAGCTCCTTATATAAATTTCATGCAAATTCGTCCTCTCAAAATATTTTCCATAAATTCTCAATTAGGTTTAAAAGGTAGTGTTGTCAATATTCCGATAGAAATTAACGATGTACTGCAAGAATTATCTAGAAAGTTTGATAATATGGCGACAATACAGGTAAAATTAAAAAGACACGTACTTCATTCAACAGATTACATGTACGAAACTATTCGACAGCCGTTGTGCGAAGCATTAAATTAATATTAGTCAAGTTATATAAAAATATAACATAAAATTGACAAACAATATTTTGAACAATATGAAAGTCAATTTTGAACAGAAATTGAATTGTTGAACACCTTGATAATATTGATACTTGGGAAGATGAAAGAGACAACATTGGCATTTAAAAATTTCTCAAAATGTGATGGACAATTCAATGATGAAGATGATATTGATATATTAGAAATTGACGAAGAATTTTGTTCATAACCTATAATATTAATGAGATAAAAAAGCTGGACAAGATAAAATTCCTGTTCCATGGCACATGGTGCCCATTTAGATGAATTATATATTACCATATTTGCGAAGAATACTGGCAAATCAATAATATCAAATACTTATAACGATAGGGCCAAATCAGAAAGTACAAGATTTGATAGAAGGTCATGTGTACCGACACGTATTTTTAGATGGAAAGATTACTAGCAATATTTGCAGCTAATTTAAAATTGCCTTAGAAAGAGTAAATACAATAACATAAGGAACAGCTTCAAATGTATTAGAAAAGGGAAATTTTTGACCACTTTAATTTTGATGCCGGATACAGAATTTTAAACAAATTTGCTTAGCTAATTTTTGGAAACCTAAAAAGTAAATTCTGGCAATAATAAGAAAGTTTAAAACGGAATTTATGAACACTTTAATTAACTTCGATGCCGGATACAGAATTTTGAAACAAATTAGATCATCGCCAAGTTATTGGGAAACGCGAAAAAAGGAAATTCTGGCAATGATAAGACAGTTGGGAAAACCAACATTATTTTTAACATTATCTGCAGGTGAAAAAATATGGCCAGAACTATTAAAAACTCTCATGAAATTAAATCGTGGAAAAAATATTACAATAGAGGAAGCTTATAAACTGGACGAGAGCGAAAAAACTAAATTGATTCGAGACGATCCAATTACTTGCGCTCGATATTTTGATTTTAAAATGCACAAATTCATGCAACTGTTGAGAAAAAATCATAGCATTTTCGAGTCATATTATGTTGAAGATAGTTATTCCAGAGTGGAATTTCAAATGCGTGGATCCCCACACGAACATATATTTTTGTGGCTGAAAGATGCGCCAAACTGTGCCCGGGAGAATAAAATTGAAGAATGTGTTGCATTTATCGATAAATTTATTACTTGCGAATATGATCTTAATAATTCCTATGTATCGCTCCAGTTTCATAAACATACCCACACTTGTCATAAAGGAAAACGCAATAAAAATAAATGTCGATTTAATTTTCCAATTCCGGTAATGCCAAGGACAATGATATTAGAACCTTTAGATAAAGAAGATAATTCTGAGTGCGTGAAACAACATTTAGTTAATATTAGAAAAGAAATGCAATATTTGTATAAAAAACAAGAACTTATTTCGTTCGAGGATTTATCAAAAAAACTAGGAATATCTGAAGAACTTGACATATTAGCGATTCGAAGTTCGTTGAAGAGAGTGCAAGTATTTGTTAAGAGAAGTAGTTTAGAAGTAGGAATTAATGTTTATAATAAACAAATATTGTCGTTGTTTGAAGCTAATATGGACATTCAATTTATTACCGAAGAGTACGGATTAGCTTCGTATGTAATTAATTATATTTCAAAAATTGACGCTGGCCTTTCAAAATTGTTAAGAGATGCAGCTTCAGATGCCGAAAATGGAAATACCAGTATTAAAGATAAATTTCGGAAAATTTCAAATGTTTTATAAATAATAATTTAATGTCAGCTCAAGAAGCTGCTTACCACGTACTTTCACTACCCCTGTCTAAAATGAGTAGGCAGTGCATATTTATAAACACCAGTCCGATTAAAGAAAGGGTAATGATGCT
This sequence comes from Lycocerus yunnanus, assembly GCA_036346125.1. Classification (NCBI taxonomy): domain Eukaryota; kingdom Metazoa; phylum Arthropoda; class Insecta; order Coleoptera; family Cantharidae; genus Lycocerus; species Lycocerus yunnanus. The sequence continues at coordinate 50,067 of JARFIX010000228.1, forward strand.
TAAATCAAATAAAGATATGCAAAATTTAAATTCCGAATCTACCGACATATTTATGGACAATATTATGAATAAATATAGCAATCGGAGTAGCGCCATAAAAAATATTTGTTTAGCAGATTTTGTTGCATCGTATTATAAAAGTAATAAATCCTACGATTATGACGAGAACGAAAAAAATGACGATGAAGATGACGTTATAGATTATAAAACGAGAAAAAACCGAAAAATTATTAGGTACAGAAGATATAAATTGGTACAAGATGCAAATAATTATTACCGGGAACATCTTCTCCTTTTCTTCCGTGGACTAATGAATGTGATGAAATTGAAAATGTCAATCATGAAAAAAAATATAAAGATAATTTTACCATCATAGAAGAAAACCGTAATAAATACTCGGTTATTTGTGACGAACTTTTGGACGTTGCATTAGAGAGTGCTATAAATGAAGTAGCAGAAATAGACGAAGAAGATATAAATGAATTTGTTGAAAAAAGACTTCCATTAGAAGAGCAAGTCGACATTTTAGAACAGGCAGGTAAAGAAAAACCATCGAACGCTGCAAATTTTAATAGATTTACGATCCCAACTCGAATTTCCGAAAATGACATGTACGAATTAATTCAGAATTTAAATAGAGACCAGAAACTTTTTGTTATGCATGTATTACAGTCGATAAAGACAAAAGCCGATCCTTTGCGTATATTTCTAAGCGGGTCAGCAGGAGTTGGAAAAAGTACGGTTATAAAATCATTATATCAAATTATTACAAATTATTATGATAACATGCCTGGTGGAAATAAAGATAAACTTGTAGTTTTGCTATGTGCTCCGTCCGGAAAGGCAGCTTTTTTAATTCAGGGTGTAACTTTACATACAGCGTTTGCATTACCGGTTACGCAATTTGGAGGTAAAATGCCGGATTTATCTAGCGACATTGCAAACACAATGAGAGAAAAACTATTTCATTTAAAATTAATTATTATCGACGAAATATCTATGGTAGGAAGTACACTTTTTAGTAGAGTAGATACACGACTTAGGCAAATTATGGGAAATAATAAGACATTTGGAGGAATTCCGGTTATATGTGTAGGAGATTTAAATCAATTGCCTCCTGTAATGGACAGCCCAATTTTTAAAATATCACACTCAAATGATATGAATGCTTTATTTGATATAAATCCGTTATGGGATGAGTTTAATTATTATGAACTTACAAAAATTATGAGGCAAAAAGACGAGATTCAGTTTATCAATTGTTTAAATAATTTAGCGATAGGAAAAATGACGGAAGAAGATATTCAATTGATCAAATGTAGGGAAGTAGCAGAAAATGAGGTTCCTATTGAAGCTATTAGATTATTTTCAGAAAATGTCAATGTAGATTTATATAACGATGTTAAAATTAGTCAGTGCCCCCAAAAGGAATACATTTCAGTAGCAGTTGATACAATTTTAGGGAAAGTTAGTGAGGAAACAAAAAATTCTGTTTTAACGTCTTTAGCAAAAAAGAAAACCGTAGAAGCGAACGGGTTGCCATACAAAATTAGACTCAAAATAGGTATAAAATATATGATTACGTGTAATCTTGATGTTGAAGATGGCTTAGTCAATGGTTCATGCGGAGTATTAAAATTAATAACGTTTAAATTAAATACAGATGAACCACTAAAATTATGGTTCAATTTTAATTCAGAAATTGTAGGGAACAAAGCTCGAGTATTGTATAAAAATTTTATGGAAACCGAAAAAATTGATTTTAGTTTAACGCCAATAACAAAATTTAGTAGCGTTTTAAATATCACAAATAAACTACAACATCAAGTTATTAGGCAACAATTTCCAGTAGTTCCCGCGGAAGCATTGACAATACACAAAAGTCAAGGTCAAACATATAATGCCATTTGTATTGATATTTCAAAATCTCGCAGAATAACTCGCCCTATGCTATACGTTGCTTTAAGCAGAGTAACTACATTATCCGGATTATACATTTTAGGAAGTTTTAAATGCCCAAAATTAAAAGAAAATGAACCGACATTACTGGAAATAAACAAACTCAAAACAACAAAACAATTAAAATTATTAAATAACTTGCAACCGCATAACGGCATTCAAATTATATACCTCAACATTTGTTCCCTAATGACTAAATTAAAAAATATTACAACAGATAACTGGTATCTTGATGGCGATATATTAATTTTTAGCGAGACATTGAGCAATCCAAGTGACGTTATCGAAATTCCTAATTTTTACACATTATATCGATCAGATTTACAAAACAAATCACGTGGGTTAGTTTGCTTAATAAAGAACAAATATGAAGTACACGGAAAATACCATTTAATTGATAAATACGATAAATATCATGTAGAATTGTTCGCGTTTAAAATTTTGGTTGATTTTATTGTCATAAGTGGTTATAAATCACCTGGAGTTCCCAATGTAGTATTTCAAGAAAATTTAAAAAAAATTATTGACAATATGGTAGACCCCTCAAAAAGTGAAAAAATTATTTTGCTAGGAGATTTTAATTGCAACATGCACGATGGAGAAGATGCTTTTTTACCAAAATTATTAAGATCATATAACATGTACTCACGGTTGCCACTCAATACACAAACAACAAATTTACGTTCACATATAGATGTAATATTTTCTACATTTTTGCAAATTCGAGTTGGGGTTTATGAAACCTATTTTTCGTACCATAAAGTAATTTATGCTATAATTAACGATGATTTAGAAATAGAAACAGATATAATTGATTTAAACAGAAAACAAGTTGAGGAAAATTATTGCGATAAACCTGCAAGTAACATTAAAAATTTTGAAAGTAATAAAAAATATGTTGATAAAATAGAAGGAAACCAAAGCCACTCATTTTTTGTTTTACGCGATCAAAATGTAGAAGCTAACTTTGTAGAATTAACAACTTTTGATTTAACTACTGTTCTTAAATTTGATGGCTATTTGGAAGATAATCATATAGACGCGTTTGGTAAAATAGTTTCCCATTATACATGTTTTGCACCTCAAAGTGTTTTATTCCTTCAGGTACCTCAATATATTCAAAAAATTCCAAAAGGTCAGCCAAATTTACAAATTTTATACAACAAAATTACGGGGTCAAAAGTAGGCCATTGGATTTGTACTTACTATGACGGTAAAATTAATAACATTTTCGATAGCTCCAATGGCGGTAATTTAAAGTCCGATCATTTAGTTTATATTAAACATCTATACGGTGAAGATGTGGAAAATGTATTTCATCGAGTTCAGCAACAAACTAATCCATATGATTGCGGTATTTTGCCATTGCCTTTGCCACCTCAATTTGTTTTAATAAATCTCCCGTTCATCAAAAATATGTAATTAATGAAATGAGACCTCACGCGGCAAGAATATTTTCAACAAATTCATTAGTAAACTTTCCTACACTATAATTTTTTCAAGTATTTATGGGTTTTATCTTTTTATAATTTATTTTATTATTTCATTTTCAAAGTCATATCATTTTAGTTTATGGTGACAAATCAAGTCGTGTATATGTTTTTTTTATTATTTTAGCTGTAACAACCACGATGATGAGTTATAATTCTACATTAGCGTGAGAATAATCAAAGTTTCTCAAATTTTGAGTACCTGAGATAAACGATGATCGTTGATATTTCAGTCTAACTGAAAGATGTAAATGTGGAATGAACTGAGTGGTTTTTTTGTTTACAAAAGATTGATGAGATTTTACAAAAAAAATATTTTAGGATTAGTTAGAGGACGTTAAAATAAGTGTATTGATGTGAGGATAAACTCGATATTTCTAATAATTTTAATAAAATTTTAAAGTCCCGACCTACTCAAATCAACCAGTAGGCGGGACCAACTACTATCGGACTAAAAAGTTCTGACCCCTGAGTTTGAAGTCTTATATTTCAAAAAGTAATTGATTGAATTTTATGTACTAAGAACATAAAGATAGATAATTTAATTTTGTATAACATAACATATTAAAATTTTAAAGTTATGGGCTTCATAGTGTGTTTTTGTTATGCAGATATTTAAAAAAACAGGCACAATTTAAGCAAAAATTAGCTCAACGACAACTTTACAATTTTTTTCTCGTAAAGTATTTGCTCAAATTTAATGAAATTTGAACTGTAGATATCTACATCTTTTTTTTCTATTCTCAAATTTTTGTAATAATATATTTCAACTAATTTTTGGATTATTAAGCATAACAGTAAAGTATAATAACTTCGCTATTATAACAAATATTTTTCAAGTAATTGCATATAGCAACCAAAAGCTATGGTTGATTATTATTTTTCAATTAAATAAACAAAATTTTTTGACTATTTTCTAAACTATAATGTCCGTTTTCACCAACCAATTCCTAACGTTAGGAGTTCCCTAACTTTGAGATATAAGAAACTTTTATGCCAAATTTGGTTTCACCGAGCGCTAAGAATTCCTAAAGGTGTTAAGAAATCCCTAAGCTTAGGTATTTCCTAACACCTCCCTATCCTCTAAGAAATCCCTAATCTTTGGTATTTCCTAACACCTCAAGGAATTCTTAGCACTTAGCACCAAATTTGGCATAAAACTTTTTATCTCAAAGTTAGAACTCTAACGTTAGAATTGGTTAGTGATAACCAGCATTAGAGCTTTAAAATATTAAAACGGAACAGAATTCATATTTTGCGGGGAGCAGTGACGAGATATTGTTTAGTGATTTCTAAAGCAGATTAAATATTTCAATTTATTTATTTGAAATTAATTATTGTAGTTTTCCCATTCTATTATGTATTTTTCAATGTTTCAATAACAATAATATTTTTTGTTTTTATCTGTTTAAATCAAAAGAGTAAATATTTTGTGTAATTTCTTTATTTATAAATAATATATTATTTTAATGCCATTTCCGCATGTCTCTTTATAATAATGATAACTTTAACATTTATAACTTTAAAAATTTCTGGAAATGTTTTTAATTAAATTATTAAATGTTTTAACAAAGAAATTGTTTAAATTGAACAAGTATATACAAAGATAATATCAACTTATAGAAATCCAGTTTTAACAAAAATTTGACAAAATTTAAACAAAATGTTTATATTGCTAAAAGACTACTTTTTGTAAGTACTACATAAATTTTATGTAATTTCAAAAAAAATACGAAAATGTCAAAATTGGATTGTGTCCTTGAATATTTTTTATATTTTCGCCCTTTAGCAATTATATTATAAATTTAAATACTCGATGTAAAATTATTTTTAGCCATAAAAATGTAAAAAATAAGCCACACTATATTTTTTCTATAATACCTTTACATCGCCTCGATTCAATATTTCATACTAAAATTATACATACCTGATGACTCGATAAAACAGTGTTAAAATACATGATCATCGTCATTATCGCCACGTGATAAACTTGTAGTCTGTTACATGATTTTCAGTAAAATTACAAAAAAAGCGAACTCTGCCTTTGGCAAAATTAACATAATTTTTCACAAGATTTTAAATAAGAGGAGAAAGTTTTGACAAGTTTTCAAGGAATTGTTTTTAGGCTATTTTAAAAAATTATTTTTTACTTTTTAGTACATTTTTTAATTTTTTTAAATAAGAGGTTTATATTTTGCTATTTTCATACTTTTTTCTTTGTGTGTGTAACTTTAATAATGTAATTATCTAATTTTGAAATTCGATAATTTATTTTTTTGTAAAAATTGTTTTATTGTATGTAAATTATATATTATATGAAATTGTAAAATTGTGAAATTAAATCTGTGAAATTAATATTAAATTAAAATTAATAGTTTATTAATTGTTAATAACACATCTAATAACAGTAATAACCATTGCTGAATCTTTATGAAAGAGCTTAATTGTTTAATTGTTCAGTACACGTGTTAATTTAAAAAAATTTAATTAAATATTTTATTTTATAATAATCTAAGTATGTTCATTTAGAATGTAAGGCATAAAACATAACGCGATATTATAATACCAAAATGTTTTAATAATAAATTTTTTTTTAAATGTGAAGTTGATTTATAATTAAACAGATAATTATTTAATATTAGTCTTTATTTAATATTTTAAAACTAATAAGAAAATATAAATTTGGTATTTTGTATCTTTGTATTGAAACTTAGAGCTGATTAGATTTTGAGTCAAATTGCTTGTAAGAAAATATGTTTTTCTGTTTATTTTAAAATTTAATAAATATATGATAAAGTTATGGGCATGGCCACATCCGATTTTTTTTTAAATTTTTCTCACTAATTTGTAATTTTAGTTGCGGACACAATTTTACACGTCGTCACCTCATCGCATCTCAGAGAGTCCTTTTTAATTATCTTTTTATGGCACTCCAATTTTTCACTTTCGATTGTTCATACAGGGTGTAACAAAGGTAATGTGCATGCAAATTTCACTTTTATAAAAGTGTTTCTCTTTTCTATAATCTATTGTTCACATTAAACATCTATAATCACCTAATTAATTTACAAAACTCTTAAACTATTCAAATTATACTATTTACATCTCTAATTAATTAAATTTTAGGTAGCTGTGAAATTTTTCCATTTTGTAAATTTCGATGTGACCCTGTCGTCATCTTTTAATAGTTTCCCTCAACTTTTTAATTATTTAAGTTTAAATTCAAAATAACTTTTAATTAATTAATTTGACTCAAGGTTTGTATTGAATTTCATTTACTTATAAAAATTTTATTTCAATTCATTTTAGGTGCACAAATTTGCCAAAATGCCAAACAACTTGAATTTCCGATAACTAAGCGACTCGATTAAAGCTTTCAGCTTCGCTCCTTCTCGTTACTGTACCAACTCATATTCTACATTGCAATTACAGTTTATAACACAGCAGTATATAGATACTAAAATACAGAATCAACTAGCTTTACGAAACAAAGAGATAAAAATAACAAATCCGGAACAGGAAACAACATAACGCAGGAAGAGGGAAGAAGAGAAGATATTGATAGAGAACAGAAAACACCAGAGACAAAGATAAAACCACAGAAGCGAAACATTATTCTGACGAACACGAAATGGAGAAACTGAAAAAGAGGTAAGCAAGCTCGCAATATCGGTCAACACCGGCTTTGCAGATAACAAGAAAAAATTCCAAGTGCTCAGAGAAGAATGGAAGCAAGTTAAACAAAAGTTATTACAAGCAACAAGAGCATTACGGCAGTTACAGAAACATGAAAACAAAAGGAAAGATGCAACATAGTAATTAAAGCAATAAATCCATGGACACTGCAAACGAGAGAGAAAGTGGTAAAATTTATACAAGAAAAACTTGTGGTGAAAGTAGACGTCATTGATACTTTTAAGGTTAAAAAACACAAGAACAGAGGTAATAATTGCAAAGCTAGGAAACACCAACCAGAAAGCAGCAGTAATAGTAAACAAAAGTAAGCTGAAGGGTACTATGTACTATATTGAAAGTGATCTCACACAACTGGAAAAGCCAGTACAGGATAAAATCTGGGAATATGCTAAAGCGGAAAAGAATAAAAAAAGAGAACAAGAGTAAGATACAAAAAACTGATTGTGGAAGGCAAGATATACATATAAATAGAATACTGAAAATAACGGGTTGGTTGCAGTAACGGAGACAGATGGAAAATAAAAATTTAACTACTGGAGCAGGAGTGGTTGTAATGTCTCAGACGAATATTCCAGATGTCGAAAGCAACACAAATATGATGGCAATGCAAGAAAAATGGAAAAACGAGTCGAAAAGCAAAAGCAAAAATTCAATAATAAAAAAAAGAAAGATACAGGATGGATGTATTTGCGTTTCTAAAACTAAGATGACACTACATAAAGTAACATGGGTCTGGCCAGGAAGGAGCAACGACGATGGGAATCAAATAGATTACGTGTTGGTATCCTAATGAGCGAGAGATATGTAAGGGAAGTGAAAACGTACAGAGGAGCAAACGCGGATTCTGACCATTACCTGGTGGTAGCAAAAATAAGGCAAAAATCAACAGCATATAAAAGATCAGCAAATGAAAATAGAAAAATAGCAACAGGAAAAACTAGCAAACGTGGAACTAAGAAAAAGGTACGAGGAGCGAGTTAAAGAAGAAACGAACAGAAAAGAAGAAACCGACGATACAGAACAATAAATTAACAACATCATAACCAGTGCCCACATAAGCGCAGCAGAAATATTAGGTTTCAGAAGAAACAAGAAAGCAAAAAAATGGTTTGATGAAGATTGTAAAGCATACAGCAAAGCGAAAATGGAAAAAAGAGCAGCGGCTGAGAACAGGAGACCTACGAGAATACAGAGACAGATTGAAAGAAGCCAATGTAACTTATAAGTTAAAAAATGCAACTCAAGAATATTCTATCCACTTTTACAGAAACAAAAAAACAAACACGTGTTTAAACAAAGAGTACTAACAGATGATGAAGGAAAAGCGCAACACGAAAGAGAAAGGTGAAATAAATATGGAAAAAGCATTTTCAAGAACTTCTGAATGTGCAGCATGAAGATGAACAAGAAAAAGAAATAATAAACAATGACAACAAAGAAATAACACCACCAACAGCAGAAGAAATAATAGAAACGATCGCAAAATGAAAACGGTAAAGCTCCAGGAAAACATGAAACTTCAATAGAACTCATAAAATAACGTGTAACGTAATAACGTGTAACGGACGTGGAGCGAAGAAAAGATACCTAAAAGCTGGAGACAAGGTGTCATAGTTCCTCTAAAAAGGAGCGGATAAAAGAACACACTAGTCACATTGTAGGAGAGTTCCAATATGGTTACACTGAAGGAAGATCCACCGTCCATGCGATACACTTGGTGAAGAGAATAATGCAGAAGACACAGGAATATAAAATCCCAACATTCATGCTGTTCATAGATTTTCAACAGGCATTCGATGGTTAATGCACATTACAAGAATAAACAAAAACAACAGCATAAAGAAAATAACTACACGGAAACCTGAGGAAGATAGAACAAGAAGCAGACCAAAAGTGAGATGGTTGAAACCAGGTGACCAATGACCTTAGAGCAATGAAAGTACGTAAAAGTAAGGCCCAAGACAGGCAAACCTGTATTTCGCATAGTTTTGCATTCTATAAGCATCAAGTATGCGACTAAAGAAATCAAATTCAGCACTTAAGTCTTATTAAGTACTAAATACTTGTCTAGAAATACAGGCGTTAGATTACGCTCACAGAAATCAATAACGATTTTTTTACGTTAACAAAATAATAATCAGAGTTATTATTATTTGTAAATGTAACAAAACTTTTTCTGCCTTTTACGAATTTTGTAATTACATATAGACAAGTTTCTGTCCAAATCGACAATAAATCATCAAAACCGAACTAATAATTATTATGAAATTGACAAATTAAATATACGTAGAAGAAATTAATTTATTTATTCGGCTATGTCTCTGCGAACCGTATTACACACCAAACAAAGTTATTTCTTTAATTTAATTCTGAAAAGCGCAAAAAGTCGTTTTGATTTCCGTATTATTTTGCTCAAAATTGCCCACTAGCCGCATTTTTTGATAGAATAGATTTTTTAAAAAGATTTTGACGTAAATCAATATGAAAATTGTATATTGGTTGGGAAGTGTGTTTGCATTGGTTCCGCCAATTAGCGATTTTAAATTAAAATACTTCAAGATTTACTCGGCAGTTTTAATTATAGTGATTTTAATTGTTGGGTTAACGGCTGTATACTTAAAATTAGTTTATTTTAACTACACTTTTGTTACTGCAAAAAATATTGTGATAGATATAAGTTGTTTGATAATTCTACCATTTTTAATTATCGCGGGTATTTATTCGACAGCATTTATAAATATACCCGAATTTGATTTATTAAAATCACTAATTGAAGAAGTCGATATTGGATTAAATGATGGAAATATTTTTACAAAACACGGAAAGTCTTACAAAATTTTGAAAATTGCAATTTGTAATTTTATTATCATAGTTTTATGTAATTATTTATTTGCTATAATTACATTACAAAACATAATAATCGTCGTTCAACTCCTAATTTCACTAATTTGTCATTCGTACTTTTTGATGGCAGTGTTGTTAATATATAATTACGCGCTTTTAATTCAAGTTCGTTTCCAAATTATAAATCGTCATTTGGAGACCGTAACGAAAAATAATAACCATCACAGTCTGAATCGGTTTGGATTTTTACATGGCAGTTTAAATGCGGTACAAAAGGAAATAAAAAAATCGAAAATTGTTGAACTTGGTTTTAAAAATATACGTCGCTTGCAATAAAATTTTAGGTTGGAATTTATTTTTTGTAGTTTTTGCTTCGTTTTTACAAATTTTAGAGGTGTGTAATTGCTTAATTATAATGGCTTTTAGTAAAGATATTTTGAATAATGCAGCCTTTAAAATATGTATTATTATTTTTGGAGCTACAGCCTGTATTACATGGGTAAAGTATTTAAATTATTGTTTTGGCGAATTTCTAACAATAGTTTATTTTATATTTGATATATTGTTCTATTTGCAGAGTAAATATAAATTTATTCCTCAATTAATTGCACGATCTAAAAAGATGTCACAATGTTTTACACATTAAGCGAATATTATTATCTACTAATATTAAGCACCTAAAATATTTAGTCAAATCATAATATTGTTAAATATATAATTACGGTACTTTTTTAGATAATGGCAATCATAGTAATTATGATTTGTGACAAAACTACAAAAGAGTTCAAAAAAATAACTACCACATGCTATTCTACGTTATCTAAAATACCAGCAGTTTCTAATGTCATTCATATCAATGGTATAAGAAAAGAATTAATTTTACTAGTTGCACATACAACTAAACATTGCCCTCATTTTTCTGCTATTGGATTGTTCAACGTGGATCAAAATATGCTGTTTGGATTACTTGGAATTGTTACCACTTACATTATTGTACTCATACAGATTAATAAAGATTTAATTAAATAATTCACACAGAAAAAATTAAAAGTTACAAGATTGTTCAATATCTCTGCACAATTCACTCCTAATTGGCATAAAACCTAATATTGAGTTAAGAAAGTCAAGTTTCTTAATTTCAAGTATATAAATTGATTTCAAAAATTGATTAATATCCACAAAACTAAAATAAATGTCTGTAATTTTCAACTACGCTGTTTAACAGTAAATTATCATAATATTCTGCACATTTTCACAAAAACATTGTTTAACTTGCACATGAATATCAAAAAAAATTAATAATTTTTAATAAACTGTAACAAAATGTTGCCTTTACAAGCTTTTTTAAAACTTTTCCTTACCTTTCGCAGTACTCATTAAATTATCATGGTAAGCGGATATGGTTCCGGCGTTGATTGGCAACCAATGAGCTGAATTAATCAATTATTTTGTTGAAGAAATTTATTTGGTAGATGCGTAAAAAAAAATATTAAATTCATTATTCAAAACTCACATTGTTCAAACTAGGTTTTAATCACATTCGTTTTCAGTGGTTATCGTGATTAAATGTTGGGCTTTGCATTTGGTCTGCTGCTTCAAAGTATCAGAAACAGCCGAAATTTGATTATTTGTTGAGAACTCGTAGGAGAAGACCCGTAAAAATGTAGTATTGGTAGGCGGTCGTAAAGTAAGAAAATGATTATTACGGAATTTTATTAAAATCCGTTAAGTTAGTAAAGCGTTTGTCAAAACGGCCGGAAACTGCTGTAGCGGAAGGGATCAAAGCAGAGGCTGCGGAAGGTCGGTTTTGACTAACGCAACCATGGCTGATCTCGAATTTTTATAGCCGTTTTTTTTTCAATGTTGGGACCATCCTTGGTATTAAAGAATTAAAAAATTTAAAATGTAATTTGCAATTTAGGTTTTGAACTTACAATTAGTAACAATTACAATTTATTAAACAAATGTTAACAGATGTATAAAATTAACGTAAAGGAAAATTTACGCAATTAAAATTTATTCAAGGAAAACAATTTCAAAATTTAAACTAAAATTACACTAAGAATTTAATTTAATATTGATTTTCAATGACTATAGGCGTAATGAATCATAGGTAAGTACTTCTGCTAAATTAAATTTTTTTTGTTTAAAATCTTCTTTAGCTCCTCGCTTTTCGGTGATGAACTCTATTTTTAAAATAATTAATAAAGATTATTTTTATGTCTACCCTCAATGGCATAATGTTAAATTTACAAAATAAAATGTGAAATATTTTCATCACTGTGGGTTTATTCTTTCTTAATTTTCGTATTTCATTAAATTGAAAATGTTTACGGGTTTACTTTAATAGTTTTACTTGGTATTTTCACAATCTTCAGTTTTAATTTAAGCATATTACTTGTCTTTCTATTTCAATTCAACTGTCCAATCATTAAATTAACATGTCGGCAAATTATACCCCGGCGAAACGTACCCAACTCAAAATAAATGGCTAATCAAAGATTTTATTATCAACCCAATACTGAAAAGTAACACTAAATCAGAATACAGAAATTAAAATCAGTAAACGGTTTTGTGTTTCGGTAGTCTAGGAACAGGCCGATATACCTTCATATAGAAAGCTGCTGTAGCAATTATTTCATCATTATACATAAAATCTTGCTGAAATTTGTATTCACCATTTGGTAGGAAAGGTGGAAATCGAGATTCATCTAAACGAATATTGCAAATTGTGTAGGTGGTTTCTAACAAAAAAAATATTTAAGAAATTATAGACTTTGTTTAAAAATATGTTACTTGAATTATTTGACATAAGGACAAATTTCCACATTTAAGAAAATTTTGTACTCCCATAACGTTTTCAGCAAAAGTCTTACATACATTTATTTGAAATCTTGATCCGCGGAGTTCTCGATATTCGTTACTTAGAAATTTATAAAATTGTACTGTTAACTAAAATAATTAAATCAATAATATGACAATATAATTATTGTTCTCAGTGCTGGTACCTCCACTTCAGTACTCATGCTCACTTTTGAGTTAATCGTGGCATTTGCAACTGCTAACGTTCGATTATATTTAAATGTTTTCATTTCCACGAAATTGAAAACAGATTTATTGTAACCAATTGATGAAACTTAAAAGCAAAACGTCAAAACAGTGATAATTAGCAATTACACGAAAAATATCTAATCATTTCCTAAGTTTGGACATACACAAATTAGAACAATGATCGCAAAATATAATTTCTACGAAATTGAAAACAGATTTATTGTAACTGATCAATTCCCATCTTTGAAATTCAATCTTATAGTCTGCTTGATGAAACTTAAAACCAAAACGTCAAAACAGTGATAATTAGCAATTATACGAAAAATATCTAAGCATTTCTAAGTTTGGACATACACAAATTAGAACAATGATTGCAAAATATAATTTGTTATTCAACATTTTGGAGAACTATGGCATTACGTTGGAAGTATATCAGTATTTATTGTGATATCTTTTTCAACAATCTAGTCCATAAATATATTTAAAGAGTTTAAGGTTTATCGAAAAATCGAAATGTAATGATGGGTTAATTACTGTAAACAGGAACTATGCTTTGTAGTTTTTCGACATAATGGAAAATGTAATAGACGACAGGTTAAAAAAAATTTTTTCTAAGTGGAAACATTAAAGTCGATTAACTAGCTCATTCTAATTGTGTGATGACTGCACAATCTCCTAGGGCTTCTTTTATCTTGGATAATCGACGGAGACGGCATTGCAAAGTGACCTCTACCTGAATTTGAATCAGGGCGCTTTACGTTAGCAGTTGATCGCTCTAACAACCAGTCTAATGACCGTATCCAATGGATTCCAGTTTGGAATCTTCATTAAATTTTTTGTTTGAGACAAACCATGTAATCTTCATGTGGCGTCTTGTAGCAATAATCTCTTTTATTATTAATTTCCACAGCTTTCTATCGTCACATTTACTCTTCCAGTCTGTTACCCCCATTCTTCCGAAATCTTCCAGCACATCATCACATAAGTGTAATAAATGAATCACTGCAATAAAAAATTATGTGTTTCATAATTTTTTTTGTTTTTCCACTTTAATTAAATCGCCAGTTTATTAAATTAACACCTGCCGGCGAATAGTACTCCGGCGAAACATACTCAATGGTAATAAATACATTATTTAATGTAGCGAATCAAAGATTTTATTATCAGTAATTTTAAGACTAATGTCTGGCAGCATTCGGTCTCTCCATTTTCTATTTAGCTTCCTCTCTCAGAGTCCTACGCCTCACGGAAGACATAGTGACCTTCATTTTTTGGAGGATTCTTTTGGCACCCAAACCTCGGTAGCCAGCCGAGGAAGACAGTCAAATTAAATTCTTATTCCGCCCGGATACTGCTATGAGCCAGCTACTTATTACATTTTTCTGCTTTACAACTATTTTATCCAACACTTCCATACATTTTCTCAACTATTTTGTACGACTGCAATTGTGGATTTCAACGTTATTATTTTAATCTTTTGGTCATTGAAGTAACTGTAGAAAGCATTAACGGGTTGTTTTGAATTATGAGTTTAATATCTTTTTTTATGCATCTGCTATATAAATTTAAACCGCAGGCGAATCCGAGAATTCCGCTATTAATCTGTATAAAAATTAAGTAAAATCATTAGGACTTCAACAAAATAATTAATTAATTCAGCTCATGGTTGCAAATGAACACCAGACCACATCCGCTTTACCATGATAATTTAATGAGCACTGCAAAGGTAAGAAAGTTTAAAGCTTGTAAAGGAACATTTTGTTACAGTTTATTAAAATTATTATTTTTTGATATTCATGTGCAAGTTAAACAATGTTATTGAAAATGTCAGAATATTATGATAATTTACGTTAAACAGAGTGATGAAAATTACAGACATTTATTTTAGTTTTGTGGATATTATTAATTTTGAAATTAATTTATATACTTGAAATTAAGAACTTGAGTTTCTTAACTCAATATTAGGTTTTATGCCAATTAGGAGTAAATTGTGCAGAGATATTGAACAATCTTGTAACTTTTTAATTTTTCTGTGTGAATTATTTAATTAAATCTTTATTAATCTGTATGAGAACAATAATGTAAGCGGTAACAATTTCAAGTAATCCAAACAGCATATTTTGATCCACGTTGAACAATCCCATAGCAGAAAAATGAGGGCAATGTATAGTTGTATGTGCAACTAGCAAAATTAATTCTTTTCTTATACCATTGATATGAATGACATTAGAAACTGCTGGTATTTTAGATAACGCAGAATAGCATGTAGTAGTTATTTTTTGAACTCTTTTGTAGTTTTGTCACAAATCATAATTACTATGATTGCCATTATCTAAAAAAAGTACCGTAATTATATATTTAACAATATTATGATTTGAGTAAATATTTTAGGTGCTTAATATTAGTATATGCCTAATAATATTCGCTTAATCTGTAAAACATTGAGATATCTTTTTTAGATCGTGCAATTAATTGAGGAATAAATTTATATTTACTCTGCAAATAGAACAATATATCAAATATAAAATAAAATATTGTTAGAAATTCGCCAAAACAATAATTTAATACTTTACCCATGTAATACAGACTGTAGTTCCTAAAATAATAATTCTTATTTCAGTGGATGCATTAGTCAAACTATATTCACTAAAAGCCATTATAATTATGCAATTACACATATTTAAAATTTGTATAAACGAAGCAAAACTTACAAAAAATAAATTCCACCCTAAAATTTTATTGCAAGAGAAGTATGTATATTTTTAAAACCAAGTTCAACAATTTTCGATATTTTTTTATTTCCTTTTGTACCGCATTTAAATTGCCATGTAAAAATCCAAACCGATTCAGACTGTGATGGTTATTATTTTTCGTTACGGTCTCCAAATGACGATTTATAATTTGGAAACGAACTTTAATTAAAAACACGTAATTATATATTAACAACAATGCCATGCAAAAGTACGAATTAAAAATTAGTGAAATTAGGAGTTGAAAGTCGATTATTATATTTTGTAATATAATTATAGCAAATAAATCATTACATAAAAGTATGATAATGAAAATAAAAATTGCAATTTTCAAAATATTGTAAGACTTTCCGGGCTTTGTAAAAATATTTCCATTATTTAATCCAATATCGACTTCTTCAATTAGTGATTTTAATAAATCAAATTCGGGTATATTTATAAATGCTGTCGAATAAATACCCGCGATAATTAAAAATGGTAGAATTATCAAACAACTTATATCTATCACAATATTTTTTGCAGCAACAAAAGTGTAGGTAAAATAAACTAATTTTAAGTATACAGCCGTTAACCCAACAATTAAAATCACTATAATTAAAACTGCCGAGTAAATCTTGAAGTATTTTAATTTAAAATCGCTAATTGGTGAAACCAATGCAAACACACTTCCCAACCAATATACAATTTTCATGTTGTTTTACGTCAAAATCTTTAAAAAAAATCTATTCTGCGGCTAGTGAGCAATTTTGCGCAAAATAATACGAAAATCAAAACGACTTTATGCTCCTTTCAGAATTAATTTAAAAAAATAACTTCGTTTGTTGTAATACAGTTTGCAGAGACATAGCCGAATAAATATGTAAATTCATTTCTTCCACGTACATTTAATTTGTCAATTTTATAATAATTATTAGTTCTGTTTTGATGATTTATTATCAATTTGTACAAAAACTTTTCTATATGTAATTTCAAAATACGTAAAGAGTAGAAAAAGTTTTGTTACATTTATAAATAATAATAACTCTGATTAGTTGGTAACGTAAAAAATTATGATTGATTTCTGTGAGCGTAATCTAACGTCTGTATATCTAGACAAGTATTTAATACTTAATAAGGCTTAAGTGCTGAATTTGGATTTCATTGTCGCCATCTTGATGCTTATAGAATGCAAATCCTATGCAAAATTCAGGTTTTAATCATATGTTGATCATAGGTAAAGTGTTACTTTCACCAAATATTCTTGTCACCTAAGTACTGAATTTACGACTATGAATCCAAATTTTACATTTAGAGCAATTAATTAAAAACCGTATTTACTTGTATTCTTGTTGGAATATAAGTTCCAAAGTAACCAACAGATTGCGTAACCCGTACATGTCACAAGTTAAAGTATCGTCATCTGTACATATTAGAAGCACCTGTTTGTATTTTTGTACTCGTTTTTTCCCAGTTAAAACCAAATCAAACTTAACGTCAAATTATTTTATAAACCACATTTATCTGATAAATTGTATAATCAATAGTAATGTATTAAGTGCATAGCAAGTTGCCGATAATACTGGCTAAATATGCATGACAGCTTATTATGACGAAAATTTTCACGACGCGAAGCGAGGCAAATTTCTCAAGAAATAAGCTGGGTGCATTTTAGCCAGTATTATCGATAACTGTTATGCACATATTATCGAACTATTGCATAAGTAATAAGAAAAAATTTTTTTCGATAGGCTTAAATCGACTATTGCACGCGTATGTACACGTTACCTATGAACCAATAGAAAAATTCGGAATAACTCAAATGTCAAAATTAGAACCAATCCCATGGCAATTAAACGATAAGTTTGCACAAGTGCACTTATCGATAAGTTTATAAATTTTCTTATTACTTATGCAATAGTCTGACAAAATGTATTACGTGCATAGCAAGTTGCCATCGATAATTCTGCTAAATATGCACTCCAGCTTATTTCTTGAGAAAATTTGCCCTCCGCTTCGCGTCGTGCAAATTTTCGTCGTAATAACTGTCGTGCATTAGCCAGAATTATCGGCAACTGCTATGCACTAATCATTACTATTGATAAGTGCACTTGTGCAAACTTATCGCTTAATTGCCATGGGATTGGTTCTAATTTTGACATTTGAGTTATTCCGAATTTTTCTATTGGTTCATAGGTAACTATGTACATACGCGTGCAATAGTCGCTGTAATAGGTACAGATATTTCCCAACATAAACATTATAAATTCGTGTAAATATTAGATAATAAAGAGATTGATTGATTGATTTTGATTGCAATGAGTAAAAAGTCCGCTAGAGTTAATCTCGACAAGCTAAAGCAAATCATCGGATCAATGGCAGAGCACAGACCTAGCGGATTAAAACGACTACAATTCCTTAGAAAAAATACCCACAGGTAATACTACACAAGACAGGGAGTATGACTTGCAATGAGTAAGTGAATAACGACCACTTGAGTTGAGTTTTTGTTGAGGATTTCGACAATTGTAATGATGAAAGGACTGCTAGAAGATCAATTATTGTTGTTTAGGCTATGACAAAATTATTATTATTATTATTAGCATAATACATTTTAATTTATTGAAATATCGCTATCCCTAACCGGGATTTACAAATCCATTTGAAGGGGTTGATTAGTCCTCATTAACATTGGTAGTTATTTAACTTTCTTGTTCTCCTTGTCTTGTTTTTCATAGTTCTATGTGCGCCACTGCGTCTTTAACAATACTTTTCCAGGTTTGTCCGTCTTGGGCCTTACCTTTCCAGTCAAGTACTTTCATCGCTCTCAGGTCATTGGTCACCTGGTCCAACCATCTCACTTTTGGTCTGCCTCTTCTACTATCCTCCCCATGTTTATCCTTCTGGTTTGAGTTTTGTTTTATCATTGTTTTAGTATTATCGAGCATCAGGTTAAAGTTAGTAATCAATAACAGTAGACCGCGGTTGAACGTTGAATTACGCAGTCGACTATCATTTTGCTCCCTAATTTTTATTGAAATTTTTCTTATATTTGTTACCATTAATTGTTATATTATACTGTTCCGTTCTGTTACTAAGTTTATCTCGTTCTACCGCGTTATATTTTGTTTTTGTATCAGTTATATTTAAAAATCTTTTTAATTTTCAAATTAATTTTTTTTGACGTTTTTGTGTCACATTAATTTTTATTTTTAGAAAAATTAGTCTTAAAACTTTAACTGAAAGAAAAAGGTGCGTTAGCACAATGGCAGAAACTGACACCAAGCTGGAGAACTTTAGTAATGAAAAAAACAAGGTGGAACTCGGATGACGCAGTTCTTAGGCTTCTATACAGCTACCTTTTGGTTTACAATTATATAATATTTTGTAATTATTTTTAATTTAAATTTATAATTTTTCTTTATCTGCACGATCATCAGATTATCTTAATTTTTAGTTGGTAACAAAAATTTTCTATATAAGAAATTGACTTGCATTTTGTAAGTGTTATTTTTACGTTTTACGTAATTTTTACTTTCACTCTTTCGCACCTTTAATGGTTAGTTCATTTATTACCAACCCAAAAAAAGTGTAAATGAATAAAATAATCTCATAAACAATGAAAAGCGTCCACAACCTGTGTTTGATCTCAATTAATTATTTTGAATCTTGTTAACATTCACTTTGATACCCAAAAAAGTAAAATTTAGTGACAAAGGTTTTTGTTACTAATTTAGTGACTTTGAATTATGCGGACGGACAGACAGGACGAGAGACGGAAAGTAGGACGTCACGACAAGCCAATCATAAGCTTTTCTGGATACTTTATGTATAAAGCCAAAGCTAAAATAAAAAATGTTGCAGCGTTGCACCAATTAACTTTACACCGGACATCAACCAAGCAACAAATGGAAATGACAGTGCCCCAAAAAATTATACTAATGTTGAAGATGACTTTGCATGCCTTAAGCCCAGGCAGTATGCAAAACTACCAAAAGAGATAGGCCATCATCAATAGTCACCAGGAACAAATACAAACTTCTGGAAAACACTACCTGTACCGAAACTAATACATTGGAGACAAAGGCTCAAAGGACCCGGAAGAAGTCACTAGCCCTCCGGCAAAGAAGAACGTTTCCCAAACCACCACCAATTATCATAAGCAACAGCATAGACGATCACCAAAATCTAATCAAAAGTTTGAAAAGTCATATTTCTAAAGGATTCCATATTAGATACTTTAAAAACACCACTGGGGTCTACGTTTATGACAAAGACGAATGGGCTTTATTAAAAGCACATCTAGATACAAAAGTGCTCAATTCCACACCTACACCCCACGCGAAGAGAAATCACATGCATTCATTCTTAAGGGTCTGGATTGCAATCCTCTGCTGAAGAATTGCTGGAAGAACTAAAGAGTACAACAAACCTAGATATAAAAAACATTACAAACTTACCAAAACAATTCGTCCGCTGTACATGGTAGTCACGGACGACTTTGTAACTGAAAAATTTTAAGCACCATGGTGAAGTATCTCTTCCATGTGAAAGTGGTATGGAGAGGCACCAAAACTCCAAACAGATAATCCAGTGTCACAGATGCCAAGCATGGTGCCACGCTACCCAAAACTGCAGACATGCGCCGAAATGTCTCAAGTGTAGCCAAGAATCACCTAACACGAGACTGCCAAATAACGCCGGAAACCCCAGCAACTTGCGCTAACTGTGGAGATAACCACCGGCCAATAGCACTAGTTGTATAGTGTACAAAATAAATTAAAACAAATAGCCGAATCTAAAGAAGCGCGAGTAGCTACCCGAAGAGGTTACACTTATAGTCAAAATGGATTTCCCGATCTAAAACACACAAAACAATATATGCCAGCACCACTACCATCCACTAACGCCTGGGACCAAAGAAGAGTCCAAGAAGTACCAAGCCAACGTTCACCGAGCCAGCAAAAGTCAACCCAAAACTCACCTGCAGGAGACTTTGCCAACTTAATAAACGCTACGCAAGAACTAAACGCAAATACAAACATGAGTGAGATGTTTAGAGCCCTCAGCGACTACAACAACTTGCTGAACGGTTGTACGACAAAAATCCAAAAATTTCAGGCGACCTTAGACTTTTTTGGCAGAATCGACAACTATGACATCTAAATTAAAAGTTAATTTATGGAACGCTAATAGCATCATACAAATTCAAAGCAAAAACTTGTGTGAAAAAATGACATCCTTGTGCGAACAAATTAAATGCAAAACATTACAGTTCCGTTCAACCGAACAAAACGCTTCCGTGTTCGATGTGCGAAACAAAATTAAATGCAAATAAAACCATTAAATTTCCAGGTTACTCCGTACTTCGCAGAGACCGGGACAACAACGTCTCTGCCGGTGGCGTTGCAGTAATTATTAAGAACGAAGTACCCCACCAACGTATCGACATACCGACCACCGACATGGAAGCCTTGGGAATCAAACTGCAAGACAAGACCACTTTAATTATTGCATACAATCGACCATCATACGCTTTTAACGACATTGACTTGGACCAACTCTTCGGAGTTGGTGACAAAATTTTATTAGCAGGCGATCTGAATGCAAAACATACTTACTGGAACAATTACACGCCACCGAACCAGAACGGACATACATTGATACGCTACTGTATGGACAATAACTTGACATCCATTTCTCCGACGGACCGACCAACTACCCCATGAACGGGACGACCCCAACCACGATAGACATTTTAGTGACAAAGAACGTAAACAACGTGACAAAACCGCTTTCGCTGCCAAAACTAAGCTCAGACCACAACGTGGTGCAATTTTATTTTGGCAACTACAGAAACGTCACGAACGATACAAAGACAAAAAACACCAACTGGAAAAAGTTTAGATCCGACCTTGATGAAAACATCCAAATTAACCCAAACATTCATTCGATCGAGACGCTACAGACCGAGGTTCAAAATTTGACCCGACACATCACTGACGCAAAACTCGAAATTCAAAATTAATCAAAATCAACCATAACAACCTAAATCTACCCGACGATATTCTGAACCTTATAACCGACAGAAACCACTTCCGACGTCTTTGGCAGCGAACGGGAGACATGGCCTACAAACTTACCATGACGAGAATGACAAGGGACATACAAGACAAAATTCGACAAATAAAGAACAAACAATGGACTGACTTGCTTTCAAATCTAAAGCCCCAAAACAACTCCATTTGGCAACTGACAAAAAAAATTGAAAAAAACTTTTAAACCCATTCCGGCCTTAAACCTAGAAAACGACGTTACCGCAATGACCGACGTAGAAAAAGCCGAGGCATTGGCGGTAACTTTTCAAAAAATTCATAACAACGACACAACGGACACCAACGAACAAACCAAAATTAGAAACGACGTGAAGACATTTTTGAAAAAGACTTACACACTGACAAACGACCAATACGAAAAAATCATAACCAATCCAACAGAAATCAAATCTTTTATCAAAATTTTACCCAATAGTAAGGCACCAGGACCCGACAAGATCGAAAATTTAATATTAAAAAACCTTTCAAAAAAAGCAATCGTGCAACTAAATTATATAGTGAACGCAATTTTCAAACTACAGTACTTCCCAACCGACTGGAAGCTGGGCTTGGTGATTCCGATACACAAGCCCAACAAAGACGCCACGCAACCGACAAGCTACCGACCGATCAGCCTGTTAAATACACTTTCAAAACTGACTGAGAAAATTATACTGGACCGACTGCAAAACGAAGAAGACGACCTCAAAATCACTAACAAACGACAATTTGGCTTCACCAGAGGACACAACACGACACTACAAATTGCAAAAATTACTAACGACATTCTAAGGGGTTTTAACAAGGACCAAGTAACAGTCATGGCCCTGTTCGACATCGAGAAGGCATTCGACAAAGTCTGGATCGACGGACTGACATATAAATTAATGACCTACAAATTTTCGGCTCACCTTATAAAACTTATAAATTCTTACCTCACCTCTCGCGCCATGACTGTGAAACTTAACAACGCTACCTCGACGACAAAGACGATCAACGCAGGGGTTCCCCAAGGCTCCGTGCTCGGCCCGAAACTTTTTAACCTTTTTATCAACGACATACCGACATTTGCAAAGACCAAAACGGCCCTGTACGCGGACGATACAGCGATATATGCTAGCTCGTTCTACGCACAGGTGGCCAACAAACAATTACAGATACACGTTGACATACTGCAACCATATTTTAAAGACTGGAAAATTACACTTAACTCACAGAAGACGGAAACGATTATTTTTACCCGCAAACGGACGAACAATAAAATTTTTGACCACCTCAAGGTGGATGGACACAAAATTAAACCGACGACAAAAGTTAAATATTTAGGAATGACAATGGACGCGCGACTTAACTTTCGACAACACCTACAAAACAGGAAACAATTAGTATACGGACAAATGCGAAAAATATACCCACTGATGAAAGGACAAACGATGACCGGCACGAACAAACTTTTACTATACAAGACGCTACTGCGACCCATTCTGACGTATGCCTCGGCGGTCTGGTGCAACGTTTCCAAGACGGCCATCCAGCCGCTGCAGGTGTTCCAGAACAAGAACCTGCGACTAATAACCGGACTGGACCGATACACACGGATAACAACGCTACACAAACTGACGAACATGGAATATTTTCAAGACCACATAAACCGACTCTCGACTAAATTTTATGACGCGCAAATTTTAAACAGTGACCTTACGAAAGACTTGACTAACATACGGCACGACAACGCACCATATAAAATCAAACATAAACTGACTTATCAAAACCTACCAATTTTTCGACAGACTCTGCCCACGGACTTCGACTCCGACGACGATGCATACCACGACAATTGACATCTGCAACGCCACCGACACGGAGTGCTTAGGCATTCCAAATTCCGTGTACATCTTTTAAATTGTAAATAGTTCTTTTTAATCGTTTAGCAAGTAAGTTTTATTCCAAATTCAAAATTTAAAAAAAAAAAGAAGAGCAGGTTTTTTGATTTTTTCCTGCAAATTTCCAAATTACTACAAAATTGCAACGCAAACGACAAATTATCAAAAGGTCATATATTTATTAATTATTTACAACTGTTTAGGCACTAACAATTTAGTCAATGAGAGTTACGCGTTAACGCAGGGTCTCTCAACATCTCGCTTATCTTAAATTTTAGAAATGTTATATTATATATAATACTGTTTTTAAAAATAATTGTAAAAGTTAATTCTTAAAATAAATATTGTTCTGTTCTGTTCTGTAACTATGCAACACGGAATTCTTAAAATATTTGCAAGTTTGCAATACTGAACTCTTAAGCTATTTTCTTTGTTTCTAGTTAATTATATATTTATAAAATACCTTTAAACTGATGCTTCATAATATTATTAAGGTTCCTATTTGCTGCATGTTTGTGCTTGTACCTATGAAAAACTGGAAATAAATGCATCACGTATTGTAGGTTTTCGATATATTTTGAAATCAATTTTGTTGTCCTACATAGCCAAACTCAAATCAAGGTAATTCAGAGTTCATATTTTATAGTGAATTTAATATTTTAATGGATGTTGTTTATCTGATCATGGAAGTCGTTCAGTTGGCGTCTTGAGCCCGTCCATATACATATATTTATTTTTTAACTAAACTTTGATTTATTTATATCTCAATTCGTTTTCAAAATTCAAAAACTGATAATATTATCACGAAGATTCCTACCACTGCTTACACATAGGAATACCACCAAGGAAAGACATTAGAAATTTTAAACTTTAGTTTATACTAAATTGATAGAACGTGGACAAGAAAATGTTTAAAATAGATGTGTTTGTGTAAAAAAGAATCTTTGGTCCGCTGTTTATGTTAAATCCTTATTATTCATTTTTCAATCTTTTCATCTCTTAAAGTCAAAAAGCAGAAATTTGAGGATAACTGCATACACCGGAGAGCAGAGGCCTTTGTATCCAACAGAGCAGTAACTTATTGGTTTGTTCATTTATTAACAACCCAAAAAAGTGTACAAACAATAAAATAATCTCATAAAAATTTGAAAAACGACCATAATTATGCCTGATCTCAATTAATTTTTTTGTTGCTTTTTTTAATCTTGTTAACTTATTCATCCAACCATGTGGATTCAACTGAAGTCTATTCAATTAATTGTATAACAAAAGTTTATTCTCGGATTACGTTAATCCGTAATTTAAGTTCGGGGATTAGTTCAAACCTTAGGCTTACGCGATTCCAGAGTGAACTTCTGTTATGCGGACAGACACGAAGCCTATTCATATGGTTTCTTCTTATACTCTGTATAGTAGCTTTAAACTAACTCGAGAGCACTTAACCAAAGGCGTCATTCGCATGCACAAGGCGTCGTACCGGTTTGGTGCCCCCATACCTACTACAGTGCCGAATTTGTAATGGTATTTTTTCCTTTCTTTATTTATTTTGTCTTAATTCAACTGATCACTCTAAATTAACCTTAGGGCTGGTCGAATTTTTAAGCAAACACATATAAAAAACAAAATAATTTGCCGCAATTTTATTGTTCAGCCAATTGTTGCGGCTGTGATTTGCTATCCGTCCTTTGTTGGTATTGGTGCTGAATTTTCATAATTATCGCAAACCTTTGCATAAAACTGAGTTTAATTTTATTGAAATGAGAATCTTCGGTAATTTGAGATTGCTCCGGGCGCTACAAGCGGTTTTGATAAACCCAACTACGTCAAGACTCGGATTCACCTTAAAAGTGAATTTTTTCTATAATTTGTTGACCAATTACAAATTTTATTTTTTTATTTGTTAATTACATCCTCATCTTTACGATACGATACGAACCGGGGCCCTTACGTTAGCAGTTGATTGCGCTAACAACCAAGCCAATAACCGTCTTCTACGATATATACGTTTATAATAAACTACGATATTAACTCTTTTCATCATTCCCCAACCATGGATTTGGTCTCATTTGCATATCAAACAGTGAAATGAATAAAATTTAATTAATGCAATCAAATTAATACCAAGGGGTTAACCGTTGGTAAAGTTTTTTGTACACATCTCATAAAGTACATGACATTTCATGTGAAGTACATGAAATACTTGTTAAATACATAAAATACTTGTGAGGAACTTGAAGTACTGTTAAAATACATGAAGTACAAGTGAAGTATTATGAAATGAGTAAATTTTTGGTGAATTACATAAAGTTGAACCTAGCTTATGCGCTACGGTCAATATGTATCATAGATACGACACGTGCAATCAATAGTAATTATTTGATAGCAAATTAACTTACATCAATAGATTTTCTTAAAATTTTTTTATCTTAAACGTTGAATAGACCTTTACTCTTTTACTTTATTATTTTATTATTTTACTTTATTATTTTACTAATTAAAAGTTTTGGTAGTTGCTGGTTTAATAGTAATCAATTAATTAAATTAAACTTAGATTCCTTTATTTAATTTTGTAATTTTTTTAGCTCATTTGTTTGAATATCATGGCGGTTTGGTAGCTCAATAAAAAGCTTTGGTAATTCATTATTTCGTCGTAATTAATTAATTAGATTGATCCCCCGGATTGAGTAGTTTCTTTTTTATTAGAAGTAAACTGAAGATCTCTTGTTGCAGAGGCACTGGAGGGGTCCGGCCCCGGTTTAAATAATCTCTTTTATCTAAAAGTGAATTAAAGATTTAATCATATCCCAAGTTTTTTAAAATTAGTTATGGCCAAGTAAATGTGTTTAATTCATAAATGACAACTAATCATAAACTGCATAATTATAAATTTTATACCTCGTGGGAGATAGATCTCTGCAACGGAAGAACTTCAGTTTACTTCTGATAAAAAGAAACAACTCAAACCGGGGGTCTGGGGTGTGGAACTCTCAGACCAAGTAGTTTACTTTTTATCAGAAGTAAACTGAAGATCTCTATTTCAGGGGCACTGGAGGTGTTCCACACCCCAGACCCCGATTTAAATAATTAATTTTTATTAAAAGTGAATTAAATATTTAAACATATCTCAAGTTTAATAAAATTAGCTATGACCAAGTAAATGTGTTTAATTCGTAATCTAACAATTACTTATAAACTGCGTAATTATAAATTTCGTACTCCTGGGAGGCAGATCTCTGCAATAAAATAAAAAGAAACTACTTAATCCGGGGGTCGGGGTGTGGAACACCTTCCAGTACCTCTGCCACGGGAAATCTTCAGTTTACTTTGATAAAAAACTACTCAATCCGGGGGGTGTGGAACACCATCCAGTGCTCAAATTTTGGAATCGCGATAAGCTATGAAATACCGATGCAGTATGTGAAATACAATGAAGTATCGATGAATTAGATGAAGTACCGTGAATTATTGATGAAATACGGTAAATTACTGGCGAAGTACGTAAAGTCCCGTACATTACTGCTGAATTATATGAAGTAAGAAGATGTATGGAGAATTATGATGAAGTACGTGAAGTTAATTGTACACGATTTCCTGTAGCGATTGACCCCTCGATTAATATAATAAATACTAACACCAGAAACCGATACTTTTTTAATTAAAATCCAAAACCCCTGATTAAAATTGGATTAATTTGATATCAAATTGAAATAAAAATTGAGCCAGAAGTGCCATAGTTTAACTACTTATTTAATTAACCATAAATATAAATTTAAATAAAACTATTTTGCTGCTTTTGGGATGCTTTCAGTTGATTTTATGCAATATTAAAACATTTTATTCAGTTATTGAGTTTAAGTATTTAAATGGGACTTTGTTTAGATGCAATGTTCTATTAAACATTCTTGAGAAAAGCTTTATTTGGGTGCATAGTTGTACTTACAAATTAAAATAAATTTAATTGACTTATGTTTCTGGTTATTTTAACCATGCAAAAGTGGTTTACAATATGGTTCTAATTATAAATAAATTAATCGGCTCGAGATAATAGTTACTCCCGAACTCGAAAATACACTTTTACTTTATCATATGTAATATGAGAAAGTATTGTTTTCGTGCAGAAAAAAATTTGAGATTTTGATGGATTTACACTTTTGAGGTCCCCTGAGTAAAATAAGACCATTTCCAAAAAATGTCTGTGTGTGTGTGTGTCTGTGTGTGTGTGGTCAAATTTTGTGTGCGACCTACAGCAAAAACTAATAGGAATTTTCAAACAAAATTTTGGATTTTGTATCCTTATATTGAGACTTAGAACTGATTAGATTTTGGCTAAAATTGATTCACGGAAACTATTTTTTTTTAATTTTTTAAATTTTATTATTTAATATTAGTTTTTAATTAATATTTCAAAAACTAATAAGAATTTCAAAACGAAATTTAGGATTTAGGATACTTATGTTGAGATTTACAACTGATTAAATTTTAGTTAAAATTGTTTTATGAAAACTATTGTTTTTTTAATTTTTTAAGTTTTATTATTTAATATTAGTTTTTAATTAATATTTCGAAAAGTAATACGAATTTCTAAACTAAATTTAGGATTTCGCATATTTTAGTCGACATTTATAACCCATTAAATTTTAGTTAAAATTTGTTTATAAAAACTATTGTTTTTTATTATTTTAAATTTTATTATTTAATATTAGCCTTTATTTAATATTTTAAAAACTAAAAGGATTTTCAAAACTAAAGTTGAAATTTGTTATGTTTATGGCAGGAATTAGAGCTGATTAAATTTTGGATAAAATTGGTTCATGGAAGCAATTTTTCTAAATCTTTTTATTTATTATTTATTTTTATTAAATATTTCAAAAACTAATGAGAATTTCAAAACTAAAGTTGGTATTTTGTATCTTTATATTTACACTTAGAGCTGATTAGATTTTGGGTCACATTGGTTAATGGAAAATATTTTTTCTTTTTTTATTAAAACTTATTTTTTATTTAATATTTAATAAAAGTATGATAAAGTCATGGGCATGGCCACATCCGATTTTTAAATAATTTAATTAATTGTTTTTGGTTCAATAATTCAGCTATCCTTGATTCAATAATTTAATTTTCAACGATTTAGCAATTGAACTGTTATATTAACAATTCAACCAATTTTTCAACAATTTTACTATATTTTTCGATAATTCAATTGTTTTGTCCAAAAAAGCGACTACTTTGTCCAAAAATGCAACTTTTTGGTTTAAAAATTTAGCTGTTGTATTGCTTGATTCAATAATGTAACTGCTTTGTTTAAAATTTTAATAATTTTAGTTTAATAATTCAAGTGATTTTTGTTGAATAATTAAATTAAATTTAGCAACACTTCAACCGTTGTGTTTTAAAAATTCAGTAGATTTTTCAACAATTTTATCCTGTTTTTCAACAATTCCAATGTTTTGTGCTAAAAAGCAATTATTTTGTTAAAAAATGCAATTGTTTGGTTTAATAATTTAACTGCTTTGTTCAACATTTTAAGAATTTTTAGATTAGTAATTCAATTGTTTTTTGTTGAATAATTCAATTGTTTTTGGTATAATAATTCAACAGATTTTTTTAACAATTTTGCTGTTTTTCAAGCGATTTCACTGCGGCTGTTTTTCTGATTTTTCACGAAATATTTTTTTATTTCCCGCTGCTAAAATATTTAATTTTGTTTTATCATATTTCAAAAGTTAGAGAAAATTATCGATTTCATTTAGGAAAAACTTGAAAAAGTATAGAAATTTATCTAAATCCGTAAGTTTTTTATTATAAATTCCTTTTTATGACGAACATTTTCTTAATTTTGTTGATGATTTTGCCACCTCTAACTTTGTTTGCTCCTAGCGAAGACAGCAGACAAAGTGTAAAAAAGTAATACAATAAAAATAACGTAATTTCTCGTACTCATATAGTAATCATGTACCCATTTTCGTAATCCTGTTTGTTTTTACTTTATCATATGTAATATGAGAAAGTATTGTTTTCGTGCAGAAAAAAATTTGAGATTTTGATGGATTTACACTTTTGAGGTCCCTGAGTAAAATAAGACCATTTCCAAAAATGTCTGTGTGTGTGTGTGTAGTGTGTGTGTAGTGTGTGTTTGTTTCACTATACTGGTGGCAACTTGTGTGTGAATATGCCTGTACTATGGCGAATCCTAAAATAGTGGCAACTTACACTCGATGCCACAATTTTTCCGGGCCATACGTTCTAGTTAGACGCCGCAATTGAGGAATATATATAATATTTTTTATATACGAATCATATAGGTTCGTTTGTTTTAACGTAGATGTAAAATTAAATGAAATATTTTATGTTATAGCTAAGATGTCACAATAGATGGCTATTCTGATACACGCATTTTTATATTTATGGCAAGTTTTACTCTCTCTAACTGGTAGCGCCCTCTACGAAGAATTACACTGTTGCCAAATTTATTTTAAATTAACTCTTGCATAATGTGTTGCATAAACCACGACGTGTAGTACAATGTTTACATGCGATCGCGTCTACATTTCGTATTGAAATCAAAAATAAATACTAAATAATTTGGCGAGTGTGATTTAATTTAATTTAATATAAAACAATAAGATCAGTCGACTGCTATACTGCTAATTGTTGAGTATGTACTACTCGTACATATGCATAGGCGCCAGATATAATTAGGACCAATATTTTGAAAAATGATTCTTTGATTTTGCCTAAAGAATAATTTTTTATGTTGAATTTTTTTCATATTTGTCTGAACTTTTCATAATGTTCATTCAAATATTTACTACATATAACTTGAGGGGGTGGGCTTAGCTCAATTTTAGCCTTCATTTTTCTGATAAATAAATATGGTTAGATACCTATTTATATTATGGCTAGATATTTATTTATATTATAGTGAAGTAAAGTTAGGAATTTAAATTATTTTGGTTGTTTTTCAATTTACTGCTGTTTTAAAGCTTTTTTGGGCGGTTATAGAGGACAATCAGATTGTGTAGATTATTTTATTTTTAAATTTCGTAATCAAAAATAGTGCCGTTTTGAAGTATTGGAATAAATACTGTGCATCGAGCCTACACTCCCAGCCCAGTCATATTCTCATGCGCTAAAAGAACTGTAATTCAAAAATACCTATGCTTTTAGGGACTTCGGGCAATACAAATTTGAACTCCACATAACTAAACCAACTATTAAGCCGATCAATCCAATCAATAAAAATTTCAAGTTTCATTATTTAAACTAATAGGTAGTTTAAATTAAACCAACTTTACAGTTTAAAACTCACAATGTACAAATGGCTCCTCGAAAATGAAGGATTTTCATTTTCTTTTGTTATGAACTAAAACGACGTTTTTGATTCTTTTGAAAATCCGGAAATTTTGATAATCAGAATAGGGTCCAGTCACAATTGATCCAGATTATCGACACTCTACTGTATCTACATTTTACCACATTTCGAATAATGTTTCAAATTACATCAATTAATCATCGAACTTATACCACGAGAAGTTGTAATGTAGTGATATTTCCCGCTGAAAATGCAAACTTCGAGTGACACAGGATGTAATACATTCCTGCTGATTGGTGCTTTTCAGGGTCGTTAGATATGGCATCTCTTTCTACGTATGGTTACTATCTCGTTCATATACGTATGGTTACTTCGAGGTTGCTGGAAATCATGATTAACCTTGAGGCAGAAATATAAAGAGTTTTATTCAGTTTTAACATCTCGTTTTTAAAAAACGACAATAGAAATAAAGGTACATATGTACATACTTACGTCCATATTTTGAAGTGCAAAGTAGGATTTTCACGTGTTTTTGTAACAAAACACAAGGGGTTGACTGCTGGTAGAAATTTGTACAAAGATTTTCCCCCAGCGCAGCGGTCACCCCCTTGACAAAACATGTTTAGAAATTTTCTTCAGCACAAAACATCTCGAGTTTCAAGTTGCATAATTTTGTAGCGTCTTAATTACTATTATTTTTCAACTTTCTTAATATCGACTATTAGGAGTGCTGCTCGGAGCACAGAAAATCAATTAATTTATGAAATAATATTTCAGATTTTAGTATTACTTTTCCAGCTTTTATAAAATAAGGACACTTTTTTCTTATACATTTATAACTTATAATAGGCTGGCTACCAAAGAAAAATTTACATACTATGTAGTACCTTTAACCCAAAATCGCAGTTTAAATGTTTGTGAAATAGGTCATCAGTGCCAGCTGTATAACGGAAGTTAATCTTCGGATCACGTTGATCCTTGGATGAAGTTCGGTGATTGGTTGAAAATTTAAAAACCAACCAATTAGCGTACTCGATTCACCAATCAGCGTGATCCGAGGATTAATTTCTGTTATACAACTAGCCGTTAATAGTATGTGCTTTGTGATCTCCAAAACTGAATGAACACTATGCTTCTGGCAATTTAAAATATTGCCTCGCTTATCCAACTCCTTTAAAAAATTAAATCGCAATGTCATATTGATTAAAGATTAAAAATTTGTTTTCAAATAAGAGTTTCAGTTCGTCAAATAAAATATTGTCTAATTAAAGTTAAATTAATTAAAGAGCTTAACCTGATAATTAGAATAGGGAAAAACCTAATTCTATGGTGTAATCTGGCGAGAAGGTTAGAAGGCATCACGCGGTAGTAAAACCTGAGAATTACGATGCCAAAAATGATAAATCAATCCCATTAGCTATTGAAAAGCAACTCAGCGTCAAGCAGTAAACATATGTAGGTGCATTGGTTGACAAATAGCGCCATTTGTTGACAAATTAATTGGGGGAGGGGGGGATTTTAGGTCGAAATAATTGTTTGTGCATCATTTGTGCATGATATGTATATATTTATTCTCGATTGTATGTCCTCTGTTTGTGAATTATTTTGAAAATTAGTTGTAGGGTGCTCAATCCCTTACGGTACAATGGATCCAATATACACGCAGCCTTAATCTGTCAACAGCAGCTAAAGTTTAAGCCCCATAACTAATTTTCGCGGAATAGCGAAGTGAGTGAGAGGATGGCTGAAAATGAATATAAAGAAGACAAAATTCATGATTATATCCAAAACAAACAACTAAATGGAGTTCTGACTGTTAATAACCAACCAATACAGAAAGTTAAATCCTGCACATACCTGGGCACAACCATTACTGAGGACTGGGATCACTCTGTAGAGATCAAATGCCATTGCAAGAGCACGATCCGCGTTTCTGAAGATGGTGGGGTATTCAAACCTAGGGACCTAGCGAAGACTACGAAATAGAATTGAATGCTACATTTTCCCTGTTCTGCTGTACGTGGAATCGTGGACTCTGACAGAGGCTTCGTGTAAAAATTGGAGCGTTTGAAATGTGGCTATACCCCGGATACTTAGAATTTCTTGGGTCGATCACATTAC
Source organism: Lycocerus yunnanus (assembly GCA_036346125.1). NCBI lineage: Eukaryota > Metazoa > Arthropoda > Insecta > Coleoptera > Cantharidae > Lycocerus > Lycocerus yunnanus. The sequence goes on from JARFIX010000228.1 coordinate 83,244, forward strand.
CAACGAGGAGGTCTTGAGAAGAATGGAGAAGGAAAAGGAGATACTGTTCACAATCAAGAAACGTAAATTGGAATATCTGGGACACGTGATGAGAAATCCAAATAGATACAGGTTGCTCCAGTTACTTATCAAGGAAAATCCAGGAAAACGAAGCGTGGGTGAAGACGAATATCCTGGCTAGAATCTGCGTACTTGGTTTAATACAATACAATCGGCTTATTTAGATCAGCAGTCAATAAGGTTAAAATAGAATCATGATCGCCAACATCCGGAACGGATAGGCACTCTAAGAAGAAGAAGAACTAATTTTCAAAATAATTCACAAACAGAAGAGGTGCAAACGAAAATAAAGCATGCAAAATTATACACAAACGAAGCACAAACGATTAAAACCATTTTGAATCAAAATTCAAAGTTCGAATTTAGCATGTCTCCAGCCCCCAAATTTTCTTCGATTACGCGAAAACAAAAGAGGTACAAACGAAAATAAAGCAAGCACAATCAAGCACAAACGAAGCACAAACGATTAAGACCATTTTGGATCCAAAATTCGAAATGGGAGGGCTGGAACATGCACCTAGTAAACATATACAATGTTTTCTATTTTTCGTACTTGAAGTAAAAATATATAAAATATTTTATTTTTAAAAACCTCTTTGTGCGGATTTCGTGAAATGTCAGGAATTACAATTATTGAGTTTCTTGGGAATTTCCATTCCCAATTCCATTGCTCCCCAATCCCCATTCCCATTGACTCTGGTAACCCTAGCCTATTTTAAGAAAATAGTATACACGTCAATCAGAAATCCAATAAATTTGAGAAATTTTGACATCTGCAAATCAAATCAAAGCATCTCGAACCATCACAAAATAGGAGTGGTCCAGTAACGGTTTATTTTACAAATTAATAGCAAAATGTACAGAAAACTCATGAAATTAATGTTACACAGATTTTCTTATATTTTTTATGTCGTATTTTACGAATCAGCTGTATTCATAATAATAATATCGTATGCTTGCATACGATAACAAACGATAGGCGTGTTATGAAATTATCTTCTTGCATTTTAATTACATACAAGCAAGCATTAATTTTACTTTCACCCTAGAACATTTTAATGCAAAATAACCAATACTCAAAATTTTGTTTCATTGCAATAATAAATTAGGATCACCATTAATTTTGTTGCTAAAATTTCAAACCATGTATTAGATAATATAATTTCTTAATCGTATTCATAACAGAATTTATGAATTAAAGCAGTAATTCATAATTTACTTCTTTAATAATAAAGTTCTGATCCGTTATGGTTTACTTTGTACTTATTATAAAAAGCAATATAGCAAAATTTGCTGCCTTACATAAATATATAAATAATAATATAGAGTTACCTACGGTACCATTTGAACTCGTTATGAACTATTAACATCCTACATAAAACTAAAAATCAAAGTGTACAATTTCAAAACCTTTGTTATTGATCTTAGAAATTATAAAAAAAGTCAGCTTTTTCCAATGACGGGTTGTTTTGTGTCTTGAATTCAAACAATCGAAAATTTAAAAACTACGGAAAGAATACAATTTTAGTTTAATTAGCAACAATTTTAACATTTTGTAAAACTACATAATTATGTAGTATGTACTAAACATAATACTATGTAAAATTGAATGACTTGTCACTTTTCCAAGAATTTTCTTTGTACAGTAAGTGCGAATGTTACTCGGAGCTTTATAAATCTGGTTTACTGGATTTTAATTTAATAAGTATGTACTTACATAAACATTATTTACAACCCTGTATATTACTTTTCATCTTATTGTGGTAATTTCGAAATTTTAATCAACAAACCGATATTTAATAGTTAATACTTTATAGAGAACCGATTAACGACAAAACAGTATCATCCCGTAGTAGAAAATTTAAATTTTCTGATTTAATCCAAAATATCTCTTTTTCCAACACAAAAATTTTGTACAGCGAAAAATGTTAAATAGATTATAAGGTAGTGTAACGTTTTATTTCGAAATTTGTTCCCTGTAGTTAGATGATTGAGAAGAACTTTGTAAAATGGGAAAGAATTTTTATAAGGAAAGTTGTATTATTGTTAAATTTGTCTAATACGTTGTTGTGAAAATTGAAATTATAGTTGTATTACCATGCGTAATTTATATTGTTACCGAACCCAGTTTACTGGTAGAATTTATGTTAAGTAAAATAATTTATTATGGGTTTTATTAACTGGTGTTCCTGGCAACGTTTGTCTTATAATTTTTATAAAAACGTGGGCCAACCAATTGTTTTATTTGTGCATCAATCCTTACCCACGCCAGCTAAAGAGTTCCGGAACTGTACCCGCCAAAAGGATTACAGTAGGTACATATATGTCTATGGTGATAATGATAAAATTTATAATGCTTTTATAACATATTGTTCTTCTTCAAACGTCAAAAATTTATTTATTGTTGACAACACTGTTTTAGTTTGCATCCTCTAATTAAAGTGCGTTGTGAACTTATTAAATTTTAATTTTGTCTTCCAAAGGTCAGCATATTGTCTTGTTATCAATACAAAATATGCTGACTATGTTTTATAACATATTTTTTTTCAAACGTAAAAATTCTAATGGGAATAAATTACAAATTTTATTTATTTAATAATTTTGATAATATAAATTAATTTATAGTATAGGATATTTGTTTGTAAATGAACTAATATTGTAAAAGAATTTGGGTTAAATATTTAGTCTATTTATGCAAGTAGAACATACTATGTGTATTCATTTTGTTCTTAAATGCAAAAGCGCGATTATGTTATTATTTCATTACAAGCAAGTGCAGACTGTGACAGGTATATTTTTCTAAGTTCCAGATAAGGACTATGTTTTAATTGCGTGTAAAATTACTTCATTTTTATCGTGTGTTCTTGTCAGAAATCTGAACTGGGAAAAAATGAATTCATGTTTTCCTTGCCTTCCACATGTCCAGAATCGATATTGTGACTTTTGACACTTGTATCTAACGCAAGCAGGATGCGAACCGCGAGCTTACGCTCTTAGTCGATCCGCGTATGCTTCACGCTATACTGCTGGACACGCTATATGGCGTGTCAAATTACTCTACCAATTTTTATCGGATTGACTGGAAACTTTGAACAATTATTCTTCTCCATGATTTACTACATAATCTAAAAATGTAGTACTAGTCTTGGTACTAGTACGTAGGATTTTTGCTGTAGCGTAGTTATTTTTTTTTAGTGCACATTATAAACACGCTTTTTATAAACTTTTTTTACTCTTAAAAATTGACTTTCTACTCACAGACTTTAAAAATATTATTGCTAATAAGAAAAAATTTTGATTTTTGTTCTGGGAGCCACCTAGCAGAAGGAATTTGGCACGCAGACTAACGGTGTTCCTCAAGAGACGTATATTTTCACGCCATCTACAAGAGGCTATTTTATACTTTTTTAACTTTTAAAAATTTGTAATACAAAGTCAATGTTTTTATTATAAATGGCTAAAATCGCAATCAAAGGTGGTGTTACTTTAATTTGGTTTCATTTTACTTTTACTTTTTGAAAAAATTAAAAACGCACTATTATAGTGTGTTAAAAGTTTTTATTAATGTAAACTTGTCAAGAGGGCAACGGCACGCGGTGTTCCCAAGCGGTCACCCATCCAAGTACTAACCGCGCCCAACATTGCTTGACTTCCGTGATCGGACGAGAACGATTTTAGATTTAGATTTAGATATACTTTATTAAATTAATCATTAAAAATATTTGTTGGACCAATCAGCGCTGACGTGAGCGTCGATTGGCCTTACATTACAATTTGCTTACAAAATAGGAGCCCCTCGTGATTACACATATCTCCAAATTTCATTTGGGTAACCGGATTGGTTTTACAATAATTAATAAAATTTACAAAAAGTATTTGTGTTGTCGTTGTTCAAATTTAGCGTTGTTTTTTGTTGGAAAAGTGTAAGACGAGAACGGGTATTCTCAATGTGGTATGGTCGTTGCCTTAATTTGTGTTAAAATTTAACACACTATAATAGTGCGTTTTTTATTTTTTTTTGAATTCAAAGTGTGTTTCACCTCATCTTTTATTTTTACTTTTGAAAATAAAATTATCTGGTTAATTTTATCAAAAGAAATTCTTAATTTCCTCTAGTGATTAATTCAAAATTAAACAATACTTTCTCATATTACATATGATAAAGTAAAAAGTACGTTGATGTAAGCAACCCAACATACAGATATTACACAAGAATTATATAATTATTAATACAGTAGAGCGTCGATAATCCGGATCAATTGTAACCGGGCCCTGTCCGGATTTTCAAAAAGAATTAAAAAAGGGTCGATTGAGTTCATAACAAAAGAAAGTTTGCTAAAACCGGCATATATATATAATTAGCGAAGATAAATAAAACCAAGAATTAATATGAACTTATAATGCTGTATTTTAATAAAGTTTAATAAAAATAAAAATAAAATTTTTTTTCTCCGGAATTGAATCCCGATTATCGACGGTCCGGATTTCTGAGGTCCGTATTATCGACGTTCTACTATTTTTAAAAATATTTTTATTTTTATTCTTTAGTAATATTTAAGAATTTTGATTAATCTTCTTAAATTAATATTATTTCTTCCGGTGTCGATTTCAAAGGTATCTACATGTTGGGTACCTACTTCTAATTTTTCTAATATTTAGAAATTTTAAATTATTTAATTTTTTCTAATATTTAGAAATTTTAAATTATCTTGATATGTATGTAATCTAGATAAGTCTTCCTAAATAAATTTTAAAATCTACGGATATTTGTATTAAAAATATCCACGGACGTCAAAAATTTGATTATTTTAAAGAAGAGAAATGTAAAAGTCCATAAAGTAATGCATTGGCAACAACGCATTTGTGTACGAGTCAAGAGAGTAATGTTTATGGCTACCCATTTTACACATTTCATGTTTTAAAATAATTGTAACAACGCTTTTACACATATCACATATTCAAATATTTAAGACGCGGACGCCATTATTAAAAAGGTTATAACTGTTTTTGTATGGAAGGTAACTGTAAATTTCTCATACTCAGAAGTTTCTTACTAGATGGTGGAACTTGTATAGGAGTTTTATGCATATAGCCACAATTAAGGTTATATCATGGCATGCCACTAACATGGTCGGGCATGTAATGGTGTGTTGTGTGTGTGTGTGTGTGGTCAAATTTTGTGTGCGACCTACAGCAAAAACTAATAGGAATTTTCAAACAAAATTTTGGATTTTGTATCCTTATGTTGAGACTTAGAGCTGATTAGATTTTGGCTAAAATTGATTCACGGAACTATTTTTTATTTTTTAAATTTTATTATTTAATATTAGTTTTAATTAATATTTCAAAACTAATAGAATTTCAAAACGAAATTTAGGATTTAGCATACTTATGTCGAGATTTAGAACTGATTAAATTTTAGTTAAAATTGTTTTATGAAAACTATTGTTTTTTATTTTTAAGTTTTATTATTTAATATTAGTTTTAATTAATATTTCGAAAAGTAATACGAATTTCTAAACTAAATTTAGGTTTTCGCATATTTTAATCGATATTTAGAACTCATTAAATTTTAGTTAAAATTTGTTTATAAAAACAATTGTTTTTATTATTTTAAATTTTATTATTTAATATTAGCCTTTATTTAATATTTTAAAAGCTAAAAGGATTTTCAAAACTAAAGTTGAAATTTGTTATGTTTATGGCAGGAATTAGAGCTGATTAAATTTTGGATAAAATTGGTTCATGGAAGAAATTTTTTAAATCTTTTATTTATTATTAGTTTTTATTAAATATTTCAAAACTAATGAGAATTTCAAAACTAAAATTGGTATTTTGTATCTTTATATTTAGACTTAGAGCTGATTAGATTTTGAATTACATTGGTTAATGGAAAATATTTTTCTTTTTATTATTAAAATTATTTTTAATATTTAATAAAAGTATGATAAAGTCATGGGCATGGCCACATCCGATTTTTTTATAAAATGGCTTCACCAAACGAAAGAGAGCAATTTTAAAATTCCACAAAAAGCCTCTTTCTAAACTTCTTCTTTCATCTAAACATATCCTTGCTTACTTCTAAAATTAATATTTTTTAGTTGGTGGTCCAGCTTTTGAATCGTTATTTGTTAATAAAATTTATCTATTGGAGGAGTTGCAGCACTCAATGTTAAAATGGCCGTTAAACACCTTCAGAAGCAAAGGATTAGTAATTTCTACATATTTTAAATTCATTTTAATAGTTATAGCTTGTTTTTCTATTTTAATTAAAATGTCAATTCATTAAATCCACACTTGCCGGCGAATTGTACCCCGACGAAACGTATCTAACCTAAAATAAATATAGCATTTAATGTACCCAATTAAAGATTTTATTATCAACTCAAATATTGTAAAGCAACACTAAATCGAAATATAGAAATTAAAATCAATAAACGGTTTTGTGTTTCTGTGGTCTAGGAACAGGACGATACACTCTTATATAGAAAGCTGTTGTAGCAATTATTTTATCATTATACATTAAATCCTGTATAAATTTGTATTCACCATTTGGTAGGAAAGGTGGAAATCGAGATTCGTCTAGATAAACATTGCAAGTTGTATAGGTGGTTTCCTACAAATAATAATTTCAGAAATTTATATAGTTGGTTTAAAAAAATATTACTTGAATTATTTGACATGAGGTAAAATTTCCACATTTTAGAAAATTTTGTATTCCCACAATGTTTTCAGCAAGACTCTTACAAACATTTACTTGAAATCTTGATCCACGGAGTTCTCGGTATTCGTTACTTAGAAATTTATAAAATTGTACTCCTATCTAAAATAATTAAATCAATAATTGGCTAAATAATTGTTCTCTGTGAAGGTACCTCCAATTCAGTACTCATGTTTACTTTTGAGTTAATCGTGGCATTTCCAACTGCTAACGTTCGATTATATTTAAATGTTTTTACTTCCATGAAATTGAAAATAGATTTATTGTAACCAATCAATTCCCATCTTTGAAATTCAATCTTATAGTCTGATTGATGAAACTTAAAAGCAAATCGTTCAAACAGTAATAATTAGCAATCACACGAAAATTATCTACCTTTGAATAAAAATCATTTGCTGAGTTTGGGCATACACAAATTAGAGCAATGATCGCAAAATATAATTTGTTATTCAACATTTCGGAGAGATATGGAATTTTGTTGGAAGTGTATCAGTTATTAGTGTCGTATCTTCAGAAATCTAGTCCCTAACGACATTAAAAAATTCAAGGTTTATACAAATCGAAATGTAATGATTTGTTAATTACAGTAAACAGGAACTATGCTTTGTAATTTTTAGACATAATGGAAAATATAACAAATGACAGGAAATCTAAAAAGTTTATCGTAACTTGAAACATAAAACTCATCTTATCTTTGGCATGACTGCGCAATCTCCTAGTGATTCTAAAAATAGTAAACTTCATTGTCACTGAAGTTATACAAATTCATGAACAAAGCATTAATGAATATACAAAAAAAAACAAAACTTCTGTAAACAAAATTAAAAAAATTTCTGTGAGCTCAGATGTCAGAATTAGCAAATTTATATGGGAGTTAGGAGCTCTCGTATTGTAGGAATGTTGTAAACCCGGGGGAACTTTGATATATGCCTAGGAAGCAGACAGACAGTTTCCAATGTAAACAGGGCTGAAAGAGTCAAGATTTTGAATTTCCTCAAGTATTCCATACAATACCCCAAATCTGTCATGGTTTGGGCGGTATTTGTGCTACAGGTAAAACATCTTTAGTTTTTGTGGAAGAACGAGTAAAAATTAACAAGGAAATCTACCATTGAGATATTTTAGAAACTGTAGTTCTTCCGTGGGTCCAACAGCACTTTGGTGACCAACATTGGACCTTTCAGCAAGACTCTGCACCTGCCCACAAGGCGAAAACTACGCAGGAGTGGTGCCGAATAAATTTTTCTGATTTTATCAGTTCGGCTGAATAGTCTCCATACTCACCAGATCTCAACCCACTGAATTACGCTGCAGGAGAACCCGGGGTTAATTGTAAAATCAACCCGAATTTTCCCTGACACAAATTTATTTTGTGTCGCCTTTGATGGTCGGTTTCGGCAAGCTGTAGCTTTTTTTAGCGGTAAGCGAGAGGTGGATCCGCTCTCTCTTTGCCTTTTGGTTACTTTAGGTGAATCTATATATATATAAATGGATGTATGTATGTGTGTGGGTGTGTGTTTGTGTGTGTGTGTGTGTTTGTTCCTTATAGACTCCTAGACCGTTCGACCGATCCAACCAAATTTTGCACAGTTACCTCTAGGACCCTAAAGAGGTTTTCCGCTAAAAACCGGGACCGAAAAGCTTAATTTAAAAAAAAATGGAAAAATTGCCAACGCGCATGAATGGATTAACGAAATTCCCATCGCCAATACCTGTAATTGATATATGGTAATTTTACGTTGGTATATTCACATTCAGTACCTACACTATTATAAGTGATTTCATTTCGTAAAAATAAATCAAGTTATAGCAACCAAAGGACAACGGGAAGCAAGACTGGAAACCGTTCTGAAATACTGGAGAAAAAAAGCTCGGGTAAAGCAACCCTGCAAAATCAAAATACTTCAGACAAAGGCAAAGTATTTTATTTTTAATGAGACAGGCGAAGCCGGGTATCCAGCTATATACTATGTATGTGCAGCTGTAACAAATATTGCGTTATATTGGACTTTTGACTGCAAATATTTTTATTTTAAACTTTAACATTTTACTGTTCACTTAAAAAATGTATGATTAAATATAATAATAGACCATACAGGGTGAATTTAAAATTATTCCCAACAGTGCGGCCTTCAGGCCGCACAACCTTGGTCAGCTAATTTAACCAAATAATTAAACTCAAGAAGTTAAGCAATAACGATTTATTAAAAAAATTAATGATAAGAGTTGCTGTATGGTAAGCGGTACAACTGCGACACAAATGGGTCAACAACCCCAACAGAATTTCCACACAACTCCAGCGACAATGGGTCGCTACAAAGTGATTAACAACAATCACTGCAATGAATAATAAACTCCAAACGGAATATACCTTAATTAAATTAAAAATGTAAAACTCACCGATCGGTTTGTTTTGTACAGTAGGTGGATGTCGACAGTAGTATTCAAATAAGGCGCACTCCGGAGTTGATTGCTGAACTAACAAAGCACACCGATTGCACTGGTAATTGCACTGGTGATGAAAGACCGTCGAGGGCTGGCCTTGGAGTGTCTTCTTGGCGTCGATTCGGCGTCGGGAAGCACAGGTAAAGGTGAACGGAAAACTCACAAACACTACTTTGACGGTCGAAATAGCAGCGAAGCAAATTATTGTCGACCTTATCGCAATAAGGTAAAATTGGTGACGGTGGTCGTTAATTATTAAAATAAGATTACAAAACATTCGCAGGCTGTTAATAACGCTGATTATTACTGCGTAACTCGAAAAATAAAGTGCAAAATATTTGCTCGCACCGTGACAGATGGTCACTTTCCAGCTTATCTGCGCGCTCGAAGAAAAATGTGCTTAGCGGCCGGCGTTGAAAATGCACGTGCACGAACAGCTGACTTCTTGGAAAATACGTAGTAGACGATGATATCCGCATTTAGCGCTCTAATTGGTCACTAGATACCCACTCACTACAATTACTGCAAAGATTTCCACTTAAAATGGTGAAAACTAATCGGTTTTCAAAATGAAACTTTGAAATACCCAGCGTTTGCATTGAGAGCTCGTCGACCACTGTCGAGTTCGATCTAAATTTGTGCGCAGCGCTCCCTACCCCCTCCGCTCGCGTGACCTGGTGACCTAGAGAGGGGTTAGATGGTGTAAAATCATATTCCAGACGACAAATTTAAGAATTTATCGTTACAATGCCAGATAATCAATTTTAGAGGCCACAGCATGTGAAAAACCTCACAAAAGTTTGGAATCACTAAAGCAATCTTTGAGTCAGGAAAGGGACAAAATATCCCTAGAAGAGGTACGAAAAACAGCCGAAGATTTCATTCGACGTTTATGGCTCTGTATCCACGCAGAAGAAAGCCACTTTGAAATTATATAATTTATGATGTACATAAGGTTTTTTTTTTTTTTTAATTTCTTCCTAGTATTTTACAATCTGTAATTCAAATTACAATAAGTAAAAGATTTGATATATGAGGATGACATAGGAGGAGTTTGCCTGTGCAAGCTCCATTTACAATTTTATCATTTAAGATGTTACGTTAGGACCTTATAGGAATTTCCAGGTGCTCAATCTTATCCAGTTTGGAAGCGATGGGGTAGGTCCAGTGGGTCATGACGTTTTAGCCTTTTAGTTCGGTGGGTAGTCAGTAGATCCGCTGCAAGAGCGTTTGTATGGTTCCTGATTCGATCGTGGTATCTAATGCTGGAATCTTGATGCACTCCTCAATGGTGGGAATTTGAAGGTCGCGATGAATTACATGATTAGGCACATACCATGGGGCGTCAGTAACGGTTCTTAGAAACTTCGATTGGAATCGTTGGATTTTAAGGATGTTTGAGTTACTTGCAGCTCCCCAGAGCTGTAAGCCATACGTCCAAATTGGCTTTATGATGGTTTTATAGACGAGGATCTTGTTTTCAAGTGACGATTGCGAAAGACGATTTAGCATCCAGTAGTGTTTACGAAGAGTATGACCCAATTGAAGGCTCTTGCTCCAGATATGTTTGCTCCAAGTCAAACCCCTGTCCATATGCATGCCCAGGTATCTGACTTCATCTTTTTGTTGTAGAAGATTTCCATTGAGCCTGACCGGAGGGCAGGTGGCTCTCCTATTTGTGAAAGTTAGGTGGAAAAATGTACATAAAAAAAATGTACATAAGGTTGATGTTAATTGTTATCCATTTTTAAATTTTTGAATTTTTAAATAGGTTATTTTTTTAAAAACGTTTGACCAAGTTTTTGTGTATAATCTGCTGCATAATCCACGTTCCAATTGTCAATGGAATTGGATCTTTCTAAAATAGAAATTAAATTTCGACCAATGCAACCTGAATCTGTCAATTTAGATGAACTAAAAGCAACCGACGTCAAGTTGCATCAAATGGAGAACAAAATCGACGAAAATATTTCATGTTCAATTTACTTTCACCGAAAAAGCGAATAGACAACCACTTTGTATTTTGTTATAATCGTTTTTGTTACAGCTGACCAAGGTTGTGCGGCCTAAAGGCCGCACTGTTGGAAATAATTTTAAATTCACTCTGTATGGTCTATTATTATATTTAATCATACATTTTTAAGTGAACAGTAAAATGTTAAAAGTTTAAAAATAAAAATATTTGCAGTCAAAAGTCCAATATAACGCAATATTTGTTACAGCTGCACATACATAGTATATAGTTGGATACCCGGCTTGCCGGAATCTCACTAAAATAAAATACTTTGCCTTTGTCTGAATTTACTTTTTGAAAAGTTTGAGAATTTTAAGTTAAGGAAACGGTAAAATTGTTTGTTCGGACCAAACAAATTTATTTGTTTGATGATTCAAAAAATCTTGTCTTCTTTTGGTTCTTCTGCATTTTTGGAAATAAGGAACCAACTGCATGGTAAACTTGGCCTTGAATTTTAAACGTGGGCATAAAATTTCCATGCCGTATCTCGGTGGCACCAAACGATGTCATTTGAAAAGCGAGTTGTACTTTCGTATATTTCTAAGAAATTATCCGAATTATAGTGAGTGCCAAGTAGTAAACTCTTTAATGGTTCTGGCGGTTCAACAATGTCATCGAGTAAAACTTTTCCACTACAACAACACAGGCCAGGTGCTTCTTTTTCCCATTTTAATGCACGACAGTAGTTACAGCTGGAAGTCATGGTTTCAATCGAAACGTGAGAATCGGTTGCATAATCAATGGAGACATCATAATTAAATCCAGACATTTCTCTACTTTTCCATGGGACTGAAGGAACACTTTCATTTTCTACTTCCATATCATGCAAATGATCACCATCATTAACTCTTATTGGGGCTTGATTTGCTGTGAAATGGAATCCTGTGCTGGGTCGGAAGCATTACGATCATTTATGTTATCGGTACTTTGATTTTGTCTACAAAAACGCTGTCTTTTGGCCACAGTAGAAGAACGACCAAGATTTAATTTTCTTTAACTTTATATGCCACTGTTTGTTATGATTCCTTCGTTCCTTTTTTTGTCAGTTGATTTCAGATTTTTAGTTTATATAGTGATTTGAAGTAGGTTATTTAACCAACCTAAAAATGTCACTAATCTGTAGATTATCAGATTAAATCTGTAGATAATCTGTTCAGACGTGTGTGTACAAAAATGTAATTACTTCATTGTTTATTAACTTACAAACGCGGAATTAGGCTTTAAACCTGCTCCAAGATGTACTCTATCATTTAAAAAACGGCAAGTCGATCGATTCAGTAGTTTCGGAGATCATGCGTGACAAAGAAATACCATTTCACATTTATATATATAGATGTACACCAAAAATGTATTTATCGATGGAAGTTGACCCCGCCATTTGGAAATTTTACCATTCTCATCAGCGAGCCAGTTGCAACAATGTATATTGCTGTGTTATAAACTGTATTTGCAGTGTAGAATTTGAGTTGGTACAGTAACGAGAAGGAGCGAAAGCTTTAATCGAGTCGCTTAGTTATCGGAAATTCAAGTTGTTTGGCATTTGGCAAATTTGTGCACCTAAAATGAATTGAAATAAAATTTTTATAAGTAAATGAACGAATTCAATACAAACCTTGAGTCAAATTAATTAATTAAAAGTTATTTTGAATTTAAATTTAAATAATTATAAATTGAGCGAAACTATTAAGAGATGGCGCCAGAGTGACATCTAAAGTTAAAAATGGTAAAATTTGACAGCTACCTAAAAATTTAATTAATTATAGATGTAAATAGTATAATTTTAATAGTTTTAAGAGTTTTGTAAATTAATTAGGTGATCATAGATGTTTAATGTGAACAATAGATTAAAAAAAAAGAGAAACATTTTTATAAAAGTGAAATTTTCATGCATATTACTTTTGTTACGCCCTATATGAACAATCGAAAGTGAAAATAAATTGGTGTGCCATGAAAAAAATCGGAATTAACAGGGGCCTAGGTAAATTGAGGAGGTAGATGAAATTCTCTCTGAGATGCGGGAGATGAGGACGTGTTAAATTTTGTCCGCAACTAAAATTACAATTTAGTAAGAAAAGTTTAAAAATAAAAGGAAATACTTACCAGAAGGCCAGAAGCTGATTGTGCACGGCGAATTGATGGAAAGTGAGTTGTGATGGTTTAATAAAGAAACGAATAGACCTACAAGATAAAACTCAACACGAAATTTTGGTTATGCAACAAGAAAAGACTCACCAGATGAATTGCTGGGTTAAAGAAAGAAAATTCGAAGTAAGCAAGCAGAACGATCAACAGATTAAATTGCAGTTCGTCAAATAAGGTAAAATTTCAAACTACAAAAATTATTTCACTTGTAAAACGCAACTCACTTACAAAGTTTCAACCTTAAGTGCGATTATCGTAAAGTTCGACGTAATTAGTGGCATGCGCAAATTGTACGTTAGTAAATTCATGAAGAATACAGGGCATTGCAATAATAAAAGACATGTTTAGTTTGGTAATAATAGCTTTAATTTGTGTAAATTAGTTAACATATGGGTAGAATTAAGTTGTTTGTTTGCTTTTAGAATAAATTGCATTAATATAAGACGTACGAGGAGTTAATTATCAGTATTAAATTCAAAATAAATGTTTTACCATCATATCAAAATAAGTTTCACTGCGAGTAGAAAAGTTTTATTTCAGAGAAGTAAGTAAATAAGCAGGTCACGTAACGGTAAGTCGAGAACACCACCTTACGTAGCAATATTATGCCTTGCCATTTTTGAAAAATAAAGAAATGAAAATTGTTCTGAGTGGTGCTCGGTTTGAGCTGTCTTGTACCGTAAATAAAAAAATTGTATTTAAGAAAACAAAGTTTTTATTTCCAAAAGAGTATTTATCGATGGAAGTTGACCCGGCCATTTGGTAATTTTACTATTCTCATCAGCGAGTCAGTTGAATCAATGTATATACTGCCTTGCCATTTTCGAAAAAATTAAAGTTATGTTGTGCTTGATATGTGCTGCCTTGTGCCGTAAATAAAAAATTGTATTTTGAAAATAAAATTTTAAGGCCAAAATGTATTTTATCGATGGAAGTTAGCGGTGCCATTTTTGAAAAATTAAAAATTAAAGGTGCGCCGAGTTGCGCTCGATTTGTGCTGTCTTGTGCCGAAAATAATAAAATTGTATTTAAAAATAAAGTTTTTATAGCCAAAAGTGTATTTATCGATGGAAGTTGACCCGGCGATTTGGTAATTTTATCATTTTCATCAGCGAGCCAGTTGCATCAATGTACATATATTACGCTTTGACATTTTCGAAAATTAAAAATTAAAGGTGCGCCGAGTTGCGCTCGATTTGTGCTGCCTTGTGCCGAAAATAAAATTATATTTTGGAAAATATTTTGAAAATTAAATTTTGATGGCCAAAATTATATTTATCGATGGAGATTGGCCCGGTCATTTGGTAATTAGACCATTCTCTTCAGCGCGCCAGTTGCATCAATGTATATTATGCAGTGGCATTTTCGAAAAATGAAGAAATTAAAGCTGTGCTGAGTTGTGCTCGATTTGTGCTGCCTTGTGCCGAAATTAATAAAATTGTATTTTACAAAATAACATTTTATGGCCAAAAGAGTATTTATCGATGGAAGTTGACCCGGCCATTTGGTAATTTTACCATTCTCATCAGCGAGCCAGTTGCATCAATGTATATTATGCTTTGCCATTTTCGAAAAATAAGAAAATAAAAATTGTGCTGTTTGGTGCTCGATTTGTGCTGTCTTGTGCCGTAAATAAAAAAATTGTATTTTGAAAAATAAAATTTTTATGACCAAAAATGTAGTTATCGATGGAAGTTGACCCGGCGATTTGGTAATTTTACCATTTTCATCAGCGAGCCAGTTGTATCAATGTATATTATGCCTTGCCATTTTCGAAAAATTAAAAAATTAAAGGTGCGCCGAGTTGCGCTCGATTTGTGCTGCCTTGTGCCAAAAATAATAAAATTATATTTTGAAAAATTAAATTTTTGTGACCAAAAATGTATTTTATTGATGGAAGTTGACCTGGCCATTTGGTAATTTTACCATTCTCATCAGCGAGCCAGTTGCATCAATGTACAGTAGAACCCCGATTATCCGTGCGCGGATTATCCGGGAAGCGGTTTATCCGTGGGCCCATTCTACATCGATTACCGTCAGATTATTATGCGTGTGGCGCCAGCGGTTTATCCGTTGACATTCGCAACTTTAGTAGTATACAATGTGAAATCAAATGTATAGAATTTATGCTTACTTCAGACCTGCAATTGGGTTACATACAAAGCTGTTTAGTGTATTTTTTTTGTAGTAATTTAACAAAAAACGTCAATTATTATTATCCGTGTTTTCAATTATCCGTTAACAAAACCTTCTCCGCTCCCGCTGTCACTGACTTGCAGCGGAGGGGGCACAAAGATAGCAGCTGTGCCCGTTGTGTCAGCGAACCAATTCGGAAGATCGACGCGATTAGGTTCGCTGATTATGGCCACGTCAGTCCGCCGATCTCTGACGGTGGCCAGGAGAAGGTCTTGGGCCGCTCGCGCATTATTTAGATTTATCTGGAGGATCTTTGCTATTTTTCGGCCTCGTAACAGGTCCTCCTCCTGCGCTGACTTTCTTTGCCCTTTTTAATAAGGGCGCGGCTTGGGGTTTCCCGCCTTTTCTACTCCCGCCCGTTTAGAAGATGGTGGGGGGGCAATCCCATTTGGCCTACCTGCTGGTTCCCGCTTGGGATTCCTGCAGGCATTTGCCACGTGTCCGGGTTGCCAGCAGCGATAGCAATTCCCGGACACGTCTTCGTTGGCGCAAACCCTCGCCAGATGCCCGAATTGGAGGCACCTGTAGCATTTCTGCTTCGAGGGCTGCTTGTAGGCGGCTCGACATCCGCTGATAGGTCCGATACGTAACCTATCAGCAATGATCTTGCCGCCGAGGTCCTCCGGGACCGTGACGACCGCCTTCCTGCCTTCACGGCGATCACGTGTAAGCGCAATCACCGTGACCGGCGCCAAGTCGTCGCGCAGAACCTGACGAATGCCAGCGACGACCTCTTCTTTGTGGCCTCTTCGTCGAGGCCCCTTATTTCCATCGTCGCCCTTCGAGTGAGGAGGCGCGCCGTAAGTGAGGTTTGCAGTGCGAGCATTTTATGCAGCTGCTCGGCACTGCCCCCCTCTCTGTTCACCTCAACAAGGAGGTGCCCTTCTTTAGTCTTGCGAAGTGCGCGTATCCGCACTTCGCAGTTAGGGGCGGTTAAAACGCCCCGCACCTTTGATAGTCCGTTTTACTCTCGGGGTGGTAATAATTAGGACAGCCTCGCATTTAGAGCGAGGCTTTTTTCCGTCCCTCCCCTTAAGTTTGGCGGGCTGTCGCTGTTGGCTCCCCTTTGCCTTGTTGACTGCATTGGGGGCCGTCGCCTTCGCGGTTGGCGTCTTACGCCGCTTCTTCCTTTGGACGACTTGGAAGCCGTCCTTGTCAAAGCTGCCGCCCCCCTTTCTTTCGGCCTGCTTATCTTCCCTGGCCGCTAGTGACTCTTTGGGGAGATTTTTCGGCAGCTGCAGAAACTGCCGGCGAGCCAGACGCCCCCGCCGAGTCCCGTCCGCCTTCAATTCAATGGGGGCCGACCCGCCGCTTCCACTTTTTAAGACGTGGAGCGGCGTTTTGGGAATTGTTTTCCCGATTTATTTGCCGTACTATTAAGGAGGTTTGTCTGCTGCTGAACCCCTCCGGCTACTTTCTCAGTAACTTCAGCCCTAAGCGCCCTAACCTGCGCCGCCGCCTCAGTTATCTGCGATCTATCCTGGACCTCTTGTGGTTTTAGAAGGTCCTTTGTGAGCGCCAACAGCTTTTGGTCCAGTCGACAGAGCGCATCGGTTAGTGCCTCTGCCCTGGTTATCTTCGCGGCCTCAATCCGATCGGCCGCGCGCTGTGAATCTTGGAGCGTTTCTAGGACCAGTTCTAATTGCGTCCTGTTCGCTCCCACCTCCCTGCGCAGCATCTCGCTTTGCAGGACCACAGCTTCTCCCAGCCTCTCCATCTCTAGCTGGAGCTCCAGGATCTGCTGGTCCTGCCCCGAGGTGCGCGCATTTACCTCGACTTGCCGCCGTAAGATTTTAACGGCTTTTTTGGCCGCTTTCCTAATCGAGATCGGCGCTCGGAGATGCTCGTTGAGAGCTTTAACTAGCTCATCCGCCACCTCCTCTGCCGTCTCAAGTGGGGCTTCGGTTGCGTCCCCCACTCCTCCGCTTGTTTGGGCGTGTCGCTTAAACGCTTCGTCGAAGGGGTTTGGGGTCGCTCCGGATTTAGAATCCCTTCTAGACCCCACCCTCTCGACGGGCGCACTTGCCACTTTAAGATGGGATTTCCTTTAATTCTTAAGAAATCCCCTTGTTCTTGCCGGGAGTTTACCTTTTCCTTCATCCCGGAAGTTCCTTCGCCAGTAGCATACCGGATGCCCCAGCCTGGCTGCTCGCCGGGACATCTGAGCGGTCGCTGGATGACGGTCGGGGAGCCCACTCGCTTGCCACCACACCCGACCGGTACTGGGGATCCGACCCCTGCACCGTAAACGTTTTTCTGTTTTTCCTCATCATGTGTTGTTGTTATCGCTAGGGACGTCCGCATACTCCCGGACGCCATGCAGTCATCGGCGCGACTTCCCTCACCTTGACTTAGGAGGGGGTCAAAGACCCCGTTAAATCAGCCGCCCCTAACATGGGGAACAGACGCTGTTTGCAGCCGCCCAATATGGGACAGACGCTGCGAAGTACCTGTTTGGTCCGCGGGAGCTATTTGATTTCACTCCTACCACTCATATCTGAGAGGCATTCCCCTATCCGCCACCTGGGGACGCGCTCTCTAGGGGTTTCAGGCTCCCCGAGAGTAACAGATATTACCTGGCTGATAGACCTACATGCTCCAATACACACCATTCGGATCAATGATAGCAGACCGGGCTGGCTAACCGATACGGTACGCTTCATGATTAAACTGAGGGATAAGGCTTATCAAAAGTTTGTAAAAACCAAAAAAACTACTGATTTCGCATACTATAAGGATCTGCGTAATCTTGTAACGCAAGCCATTAAAAACGAAAAGAAGGCTTACTACAGATATGAGATCGAATCATGCAAGCAGAACCCTAAGAAATTATGGAAATTTTTTGAACGAGGTAATATTCATAGTAAACCCAGGAAAGAGTGTAACCTAACAGGGGTCAATTTAAATGCTTTGAACAGCTTTTTTATCAATGTTGCTCCGGGTTCTAGCATCGACCAAGATGTCTTGGACTTTTTCAACACAAACAAATATGACGCTGTTAATTCGGAACTGGTCCTACGCAGTGTTACTACGGAAGAGGTTGCACGCATAATATGTAAAATGAAATCTACAGCCACTGGGATTGACAACATCAATTCGATAACATTAAAACGTGTTCTTCCATACTGCCTAGCTAGTATAACAGATTTAATAAATTCGTGCTTGGAGAACTCTGTTGTGCCAAACACCTGGAAAAAATCTTCCATCATTCCTTTACCCAAAGTAAACAACGCCAGACAGTTTGACGATTTTCGGCCAATTAATATTCTGCCATCACTATCCAAGGTGTTGGAAAAAGTGATACATGAACAATTATTAGAGCATGTCAACACAAATAAAATACTTCCAAGTTATCAATCAGGGTTTCGTAAAAACCATAGTACAGCCACGGCATTGTCAAAGATAGCCAACGATATAAGCCGTAGCATAGACGAGTCAAAGATTACAGTTGCCGCACTTCTGGACTATAGCAAAGCGTTTGACATTATTAACCACAAGTTATTACTTGCCAAACTATCTTACTATGGTTGTAGTAACTCGGCTATAAAACTTTTGGATAATTACTTAAGTAATAGAACTCAAAAAATCAAATGGAACAGCTATTGCTCGGATGAACTTGCTATAAGCAAAGGTGTACCGCAGGGCAGCCTGCTCGGTCCTTTATTGTTCTCTATATTTACAGCGGATCTTCCAAGAATTCTTACAGAAGAATGCAAATACCATATGTACGCTGATGACACTCAGCTGTATATCTCGGGACATCCGACAAATATTAACGATGTTATTAACTCTTTAAATCATAATCTTAAGTCTGTTCAAAATGGTCGAACCAAAATGGTCTAGTTCTCAATCCTAACAAATCTCAGTGCATTTGCATCGGTAGCTCTCGTGGATACAAAGCTGCAATGGACAATAAAAGAGTGGATACGATACTGAATGGATGTGCAATAAATTTCTGTTCAAAAGTGAAGAATCTTGGCATGATTTGGGATAATTTAATGTTATTCACCGATCACGTTAACAAAATTATAAGTACGTGCTACTTCAAGTTAAAATCGCTCTATCGCTATAAAGATCTCCTTCCATCACAGGTTAAGTGGAACCTCGTGGTGGCACTTGTATTGTGTCATATTGATTACTGTATGAATGTTTACTACGGATTCCTCACAGAGCACTATAAATCCAAACTTCAAGTTTTGCAAAATGCGTGTCTTCGATTTGCGTACGACATAGGATACAGGGAGCATGTGACACCTATCTATAAGCGACTAGGAATATTTAAGATGGATGCTCGATTTGAACTACAGTTAGCAATGCAGCTGTTCTCAATATACAAATTCAAACAACCAAGATACCTACATGATTTACTCACAAAAAGGAGCGACTGCCACACCAGGGAATTAAGACACAATCAAAGTGCATCCGTCCCGTTGCATAAAACAACTAAATTTGAAAGATCCTTCCAGTATATGGCAAGTATTATCTTCAATAGATACTTGGACTTATTTTTGAATACAAAAACTAAAGCCACATTCAAGTCGAGGGTAAGTGAACGTGTAGCGGCCTGAACCGACATCTTGGGTATTTGATGAAAAACAGCTCTGCTGATCATTTTACCTTTTAAAAGTTTATGTTTTTTTTTTACATAACTCAATTTATTAAGCAATCTATCTACAAAGATAACAAGCTAATTATTTGACAAAAGCAATTTGACATGTGCATAATGTTCCCGTGAATATTATGCGTTTTTTACATTAGCCGAAGCGTATAAATGACTAACACTATCTCTTGGCGAGGTCTTCCGGTAAGAATCTTTTTAGTCTGCGTGCCTCGCAGCTTGGTATTGTCAGTTGGTAAGCAGTTGGGTTGGGATGTACTTCCAGTTTCTCGTGGTATCTTATACTAAATCTTCTGATTTCCTCTTTAATGGTAGGTATCTGTATGTCATTTTGGATGACACTATTTGGCATATACCATGGCGCGTCAACTATTATACGCAATACTTTGTTCTGAAACCTTTGGAGAATTTCCAGGTTTGAGTTTGCAGCTGTTCCCCATAGCTGAATTCCATAGGTCCAGACTGGTTTCAGTATAGTCTTGTAGACGAGTATTTTGTTTTCTAACGACAGTTGAGATTTTCTGCCAATGATCCAATACATACTGCTTAGTTTTATCCCAAGTTGTTTCCGTTTAGAGAAGATATGCTTTCGCCACGTTAGGCGTCGATCCAGGTGCATACCCAGGTACTTGGCATCTTCCGCTTGTGGCAGTTCACAGTTGTTGAGTTTAACTGGAGGACAGGTGTCCCTCTTCATAGTAAATGTCACGTGTACCGATTTTGTCTCATTGGCCTTGATTCGCCACTTTTTAAGCCAGTATTGTATTGCATTCAGACAGAGTTGGAGGTTTTCTGATGCCATTGTTGGATTAATATGACTCGAAAGGATGGCAGTGTCATCTGCAAAGGTCGCGATCATGGTGTTTCTGGTTTGTGGAAGGTCTGACGTGAACAAAAGGTACAGGACCGGGCCCAGTACACTTCCTTGTGGGACTCCAGATTTAATGTGGTAAAGGTCGGTGTATTCACTATCTTGTTTGACGAAGAAGTGCCTATCACTTATGTAAGATTTAAATAAAAGGAAGTAGTGGTATGGAAGGTTTTTTTTTAGTTTGTATAGTAGACCATTATGCCACACCTTATCAAACGCCTGACTAATATCTAAGAAGGCCGCTGAACAGTATCTTTTATCATTGAGATCTTCGTTTATTTTTCTGACTACCCTGTGCACCTGCTCGATCGTTCCATGTGAATTACGGAAGCCATATTGATGATTTGGTATTAAATTATGATTTTCGATAATGGGTTTTAAACGTGTAAGTATTAGCTTTTCTAGTACCTTGGATAGCGTAGGAAGGAGGCTAATTGGTCTATAGGACTTTACTTCGTCAGGTTTTTTTCCAGGTTTGGGTAACATCACAATCTGTGCAACCTTCCATTGACTTGGAAAATAATTTAGTCTAATAACAGCGTTAAATATTTGGGTGATAGCAGTTAAACATTTTGTACTTACTTCTTGTAGTACCTTTCCTGTTATTAGATCGTAACCGGGGCCTTTTGTGGGTTGATTTCTTTTAGAATTATTTTCTACCTCCGTTCTTCTAAATTTCCGCATTGGAAGGTCCATTTGAAAAGGAGCTTCAAGGTATTCTTCGATTTTCTTCTCTTCTACTGTTGTAGTCATAGTTGGAAATGGTTGGAAGGTGTTAGCCAGGTGAATTGCAAACGCCCTAGCTTTTTCTTTATTACTCCGTGCCCATTGGTTGCCCTCGGTTTTAATTGGGGGAATCGATTGTTGTGGCCTCTTCAACTTTTTTGTTGCTTTCCACAGAGAATAATTAGTAGCCTGCGATGCGGTTAAGCTTTCCAAATATGCTTGTATACCTTGGTTTTTGGTTTCTGTCAACAGATGTTTTAGCTCTTTTGATGCCTTATTTAATTTAGCTTTATCGCTTTGGTGCCTTGTTTGTTGCCAGCGTTTGCGGAGTGCTCGCTTTTCTTTTATTTTTTCTTTTGTTGCGTATGGCGTTTCTTCTCTTATTTCCGTAAATTTTGCATCCGGCGTTGCCCACCACGCCGCTGATTGTATGTCATTTGTTAATTTGTTTACCGCTTCATCTATGTCCTGATCCGTTTTTAAAGGGATATCGAGTGACACAAGTTGGTCCAATTTTTCCTTGAAGCCATTCCAGTCGGTTTTCCTGCTGTATAAGCTTGGTAGTTTTTCCTTATTTATTATTTCGGTAAAAATTTTGATAATTACGGGCGAGTGGTCAGAGGAGAGGTCTAAGCAGGATTCGGCTTTTACTTTTTTGATGTCAATACCTTTTGTAATGCAAAAATCGATTACATCTGGTATTTTTTGTCTATCCGTAGGCCAGTACGTTGGTTCACCGGTTGATATGCATTTAAGGTTATTAGCTTGCATTGTTTTATAAAGTTCTCTGCCTTTTGATGTTATAAGCCTAGATCCCCACATCGAATGCTTGGCATTATAGTCGCCGCCTGCAATGAATCTGCTTCCAAGCGTTTTAAAATAGTGGTCATAATGCTCTTTCTTGTTGTTATGCTTGGGGGGGCAGTAGATTGCCGAGATTGTGAGATTTCCATTTTGTCCTCTATCGAGATGCTTGTAGCCTGTAGATGTTCTTCTTGATATTTTTGTATTTCGTGATGTTTTATAGTTTCTTTAATTATTATAGCAGCTCCGCCGTGAGCCCTTCCATCGGGGTGTTCAGTGTGATATATTTTGTGCTTGGGAATTCTCAAGTGACTCCTATTTGTAAAATGTGTCTCGGATACTAACATGATGTCAATATGTTGATCTACTATGAAAGATTGAATTTCTTGTGTGTGTTGGCTTAGTCCGTTTGCGTTCCAAACGGCAATTTTATACTGCAAGTGCATTATACTAATTTGTTGACAACCGTTGTTAGGAGGTTGAGCA
Organism: Lycocerus yunnanus; assembly: GCA_036346125.1. NCBI lineage: Eukaryota > Metazoa > Arthropoda > Insecta > Coleoptera > Cantharidae > Lycocerus > Lycocerus yunnanus. Next base: position 106,327 of record JARFIX010000228.1, read on the forward strand.
TAGTGCTCATTTGTCCCATTAGTTGTTTCATCATGTTCTTAAGTTCATTAATATCACTTGTTTGTGGCGCTTGTGCTTGTTGACTATTTGGGTATTCATTCAAAATATTACTATTATTGGTGTTGTTGTTGCTTGCGGCTGCTTGGGCAAAATTCATGGTGGGTTGTATTAGATTTGTTTTTATACCAAAATTTTGATTTTCTGTTGTATTGGGGTTTCGATTACCTTTCTGTCTAAGGGCAGGGTACAATCGTTGCTGCAATTGTTTATGGACCACGCAGCCACGGTAATTGGCAGGATGATCTCCATTACAATTCGCGCATTTAACTTGATTGTCTTTTACCTTACGTGGACATGCGTTGGTATCGTGAGGTCCTGCACATTTCACGCATTTTGGGGACCTATGACAAAATTCTTTGTGTGGCCATAACATTGGCATCGTACACATTGGAGAATTATACGCTTAAAGTGCGGTGGTTCAAACGTTACACTGGAATTCTTAATTGACTTGATTTTGTAAACTTCTTGGTTGTTTTGATTTAGTTTTAAGTCCACGTAAAACATTGGGAGTGGCTGTTTTGTTGTTTTATGGCGAATGTTCCAGATACCGCTCACTATGTGGTCATTCCTTTCTATCTCGTTCTTGATTTCAGCTTTGTCAGTGGAGTGGTGAACATTCTTTAAAACCACTCTGAAACTTCGTTCCTGTCTCGGTTTGAATGTATAATATTGTGTGTGCTTACTATCGAGAGCTTGTATTACTTTTACAAAGTGCTCAGACTTGTTCAGTTGTAATTTGACTTCACCATTGCCAATTGTTTTTACGGTATAATCGTCTTTTGCTGTTTTATCAATTAATTCATGCAGTGGGTTTATATTATCCACATGACAGATATAAATGGGGGGTGGTTTTCGTGTGGGTACGACTTCTTGTTCGCTAGTTCCTTCTTGTTCGCTAGTTCCTTCACCTGTTTTACTTTCTTCTTCCTTCGAGGTGGCTTCATTAGACAATTCAGCAAATCTGTTTTTTGTTGCTGTTGCTGTGGGTTGTTGCAGCCAGTAGTTTGTGAGTCTGGTCTGCTTGCGGGCTTGCATCAATTCTGGGCTTCTCAATCGTTTTTTTATTATTCTGGACGGTTTTCCACTGGTATTGTGATTTGTCTACAAACATAGGTTGATAAGTGTTTGGTACTACCTGTTGGAAATTTTGAGGGGCACATGTTTGCCCTGGTTCCGTTTGTAGCAGCGGTGGCATCGGTTGTATTAACTGTGCGCCGGTCGAAGGGCCCATCGATTGTATTAGAGGCTGTGCCACTTGCACTGGTTGGTAGACATATTGCAGTTGGCCGCTCGGGTCTACGTATTGTTGTACGTTTGGTTGAATCTGCGGGGGTATGGTAAACATGTTCACTCTGTCGCTTCAGGTCCAATCCGCAAAGTAAAGTACTGGCATCTCAATTTAGGTTATGTTTCCAGAGACTCACAACCTGCACACAAGAAGTTATATATACTACCCCACCGTTGTGAGGGGCTATTGTTGTGTGTAAAATACCAACTCTGTTATTTATTAGTGTTAGTTTCCAACTTGAAAACAATTTCTAAAAATTAGCACAATTTTCGCATCTGGAAGTGTCTAACACCACGCCACTATAAAAGTTTATGTAAAAATTTTATTTTTGTACAAAGATTTTGCATATTTTTAATAAATTTTATTATTATTATTATTAAATTAAAGCCTCACTACATAGTTATTAGATATTTGTAACAAATTTTTTTTATTTTTGTACCACCTTATCGATATAAAATTACCGAATTCGAAGTAATAATTATTACGACATTGACAAATAACTATTGTTGTTAGGTGTAATAAAACATCTCACGAAGCAAGTAATTTATTTATTCGACAATGTCTCTATGACCTATATTTCTATTTTGTTTCTAAAACAGATTTTATTTTATAATAAATTCTGAAACACACACGATATCAGTCTTATTCCGCACAGAAGTGTACCCACTCCCTTAGTTATTGACTAGACAAAATAAAAATATGAAAATTGTATATTGGTTTGGAACTGCGTTTGCATTGGTTCCACCAATTAGTGATCTTAAATTAAAATATAGCAAGATTTACGCGGCAGTTTTAAATATTGTCATTTTAGTTATTGCTCTAACGAATATATACTACAAATTTGTAGTTTGGATGTACACTTCTGTACCTAATACAGAATTTGTGTTGGATCTGAGTAGTTTCATAATTCGAACATTTTTAATTATCGCGTGTATTTATTCGACAGCATTTATTAATTTACCCGAATTTGATTTATTAAAATCACTAATTGAAGAAGTCGATATTGGATTAAATGATGGAAATATTTTTACAAAACACGGAAAGTCTTACAAAATTTTGAAAATTGCAATTTGTAATTTTATTTTCTTGAATATAATTAGTAATATAGTACTTCTGATAGTAAAATTAGAAAAAATTCTAGTCGTCGTTCAAGTCCTAATTTCACTAATTTATCACTCGTACTTTTTAATTTCAGTGCTGTTAATATATAATTACGTGTTTTTAATTCAAGTTCGTATTCAGATTTTAAATCGACATTTGGAAGTTGTAGCGATAAATACTAACTTGCACAGTCTTTATCAGTTTAGATTTTTACACGGTAGTTTAGCTAAAGTTCAAAAGAAAATAAAAAAAATTCGAAAATTGTTGAACTTGGTTTTAAAAATATACGTCACTTGCAATAAAATTTTAGGGTGGAATTTACTTTTTGTAATTTTTGCTTCGTTTATGCAAATTTTACATATGTGCAACGTAATAATTATAATTTTTTTTAAAGGAGATAGTTGGATATTAATTTTTTATGGAGCCTTTGGAATAAAGATTATTCTATTAGCAACCACAGTCTGCATTGTGTCGGTAAAGTATAATTTATATGTAGCTTTTTTGTGGCTTTTCATATTGAATAATCTGAGACATTAGTAGCAGCAAGGTTTTCCAGATAATTTTGAATGTTTTTATTTTTATCATCTTTCAAGATCTGTTTAAGGTCTTTAACAGCTTTATTAAGCTTTGCTTTATCGTAAGGTGATCTGGAGATTTGCCACGCTTTTCTCAATTTTCTTTCCTTGTAAATTTTCTGTTGGACAATCATTTCCTCTGTGTTGTTTTGTGAATCTGGTTTTGATTTTCAGGCTGCTTGTTGAATGGTATCAGTTAGGTATTCTGAGCATATTTCCATATCGGAATTTGTTTTCAGTGGAACATCCAACAATATATGTGCTTTAATGTCATTCCTAAAGGCTTCCCAATCTGTGAACTTTGACGTCAGTGTGTGTGCTTAAGGCTTTTGATATTATTTTTGAACTGAGCGTGATGCCTACTGGTGAGAGGCAAGATTCAGTCTCGGCATAAATTGTAGAGATTCCTCTGACTACACAAAAATCGAATTCATCCAGTATCATCAGTTGCCTGGATGTGTTCTTGTTTGTAGTACCTATGTAGGTGGTGTTTTTTATTATTATGGCGGTACCTTCATGTGCATTGCCATCAGGGTGTTGGGTGTCATATACCGAGTACTTGGGAATTTGTATGAAGTTTTTTTTAGTAAAATGAGTCTATAAAATTAGCATAATATCAATTTGTAAGTTTTTAATAAACGTTATTATTTCCTGGATGTGTTGAGCTAAGCAGTTGGCATTCCAAAGCGCTAATTTTATTTGTTTACACATTTTAACGATTTTGGTTATGAGAGTTGTTAGTTATATTTATTATATTTACGCTATTATTTTTTTATTTTAGATAATGGCAATCATCGTAATTATGATTTGTGATAAAACCACAAAAGAGTTTAAAAAAATAACTACTACATGCTATTCTATATTGTCTAAAGTACCAGCAGTTTCCAATATCCTTCACATCAACGGTTTAAGAAAAGAATTAATTTTACTAGCTTTACATACAACTAATCAATGTCCCCATGTTTCTGCTATTGGATTCTTCGATGTGGATCAAAATATGCTATTTGGATTATTTGGAATTGTTACCACATACGTTATTGTACTCATACAGATTAATAAAGATTTAATTTAATGGTTGGCACAGAAAATAAGCGGCACTAAAAATCTAAATCTAATATTACCCTAGATTGCGCAATATTTTTGAACAACAATTTTGGGCATGTGAACAACCCGGATGTGTAATGTTAGAAACAATTGAGGGTATAAATTAATTGCAAAAATTAGTTAATATGCACAAAGCTGAAAGAAATCTAAAAGAAATTAATGAAATTTTTAGCTACACTGCTACACTTAAAATTACCATAAGATTGTGCCTTTTTCCACAATAAAATTATCAAACTCATTCTCTAATTATATAATTTATAATTAGTTTATGAATGTTTAAAAAAAAATTATAATAATTTTTAATAAACTGTAACAAAATTTTGTCTTTAAATGAATTATCATGGTAAATCCGTTGCTGTTCCGTCGTTAATTTGCAATCATGAGTTGAATTAATTATTTTGTTATGTTAATCATGTTTTTGTCTGGGGCGTAACAAAAAGAATTAAATCTATATTTTAAAATCGCATTGTTTAAACTGATAAAAAAAATGACATTCCCTTTCAGTAGTTGTGGCGATTAAATGTCGAGAGTTGCGTTTTGTCTGCTTCACGTGCAGCTAATCGTTGCTTTTCTGATTAGTTGTCTCGTGCTAACTTTAAACGTTCTGTATTTATTAAAATTTGACCTTTTTCTTTTCTGGGCATTATTAAACAAATTTGAGTCTTAAACATTAAATTAAATATTGTATATTTATTCTTATACTGAGTGGCCCGCCACATACAAGAACGTAAAGCATTAAAATAGAAAATTGCTTTTTTTAAATTCCTGCTTCCTATTATAACGGATTTTAATAAAAAATTTATCAATCAAAAATAGCTTTTTGATAGACTACAGTAACTAGCAATAAGAAGCTTGTTAACCCGTTCATGTGGTCTGACTTTCTTGTTTTTGTTTGTTGGATACCGTGTCACGTGATTTTATTTCCCCAGGGTAATGCACGGTGCCCCTAATGAAAATTTCGTCAAAAACTCAAGAAGTTTTAAAATTTCAGTTTAATTCAGTTAGTTTCATGGTCGTTCAATTTTTATTCCGTGAAGGAAGTTTTGAGTTCATATTTGAACGTTATCTACCCACGTGCCGTTTTGTAGACAGCCTTGGAGAATTATCGTTCAAGTTGAAACGTGCTCGTGGCAGTTGCAAGCACAGCTGCTAGTAAAGCTGCTATCCGATTGGCCCAAGCGCGCTGATGCTATCCCTCCTTTCGAAAAATGTCAGAGTCGACTTCAAACCACCAACGAGGAAACCTCGTAAATTTTGAGACAGTTGATGTGTTAGTTAGTTTTTGTTAATGTTGACCGGTGAAGTCATGTTATTGATAAGATACGAGTGCCAACAAATCTTAAGTACCGTTTTCGTTGAATTACCGTGTGTATTATGATAATACACCTGTTTACCCGTGTTTGGGGAAAATTATTGTTGCACACCAAATCGTTCTGTGTCGTTCCGTGTTTGGGAACAACCCGCTTAGGGGAAAGAAACCACTTCATCACCGTGTCCAGCCAAGTTACAAAAATTACCCAACGTCTCTACAAATTTTAAGAAGTCGATGACCCTGTTAAGTCATCACCACCAATTTCGAATCCGTTACCTATGCAAAGCCAACTGTCTGCGCTGCTGAGGACCCACTATGTTAAAGGTCAGTTATTTAAACCATTTAATTGTGTGACAACTGTGCATCGAGTGTTTATGTCAATTCATCTGTTTCGTCATTTTTGTTTGAACATTAAATCTAAAGAATAATAAATGTCAAGTGTTTATGTCATGTTGATTTAAGTTAGCAAATTTTAATTGTAAGAATAAACTTTTATACCGTCAATTTCAATGTCAAAACATTCATATCGAGTGCACTCCATTTAGAAATTTTACTAAATTGTAAATACTACAATTTATTTGTTTGGTTGTTATCTTTGTGTACCGAATTATTTGTATTTTATGCTGTGTTTCGTCAAACATTATACGTTGTTTTGTTACCCAAACTTGTGTTTGTGTCAAGATTTGTTTTACAGGTCCTTTGTGAAGCTGCGTAGATGAGTTGTGTTTTGCTAAGGTAAAGCGGAAATAACGACTGTGAATATTTCATTTTTAAGGGTGTTCTTCCGGTCTGGCGCACGGAATTACGTAACGACTGCACCCATAGAATCGTGCCAGTGGCGCCCTTTTACTTTTCCAGAATCGAGACTATCGCGATTTCGACCTCCCGTTTACCTTTTTTTTGGGCGCACACAAATTCAAAATTTATATTTTTTGTTCGACCCCGACCATCGCGGCGAGCTTAGTCCGGCACTTTTCGGCACTTTGTTACACCTGTGTGCGCCGACGAAATTTTCCCGTAACAACCGGCGTAAGTTCTTTTAATGAAGAAAGTTCAGTTTTGAAATTTTGGGTACTTGTTTGAGTGTGTCTTGTGATAATGTGTGTTATTGTTGCCTCACTGTTAATCTTGGTTTGTAGTAACCAATTTTGTCGACATCATTCCAAATGTCCATTTGAACTATTACATCTGTTGGACCTAGTGGTTTTTGTTTAGGATCTATTGAAGTTTTGGATTCCATAATCGGTGATGTGCGTGAAGTTAGGACTCCATTTTTTTTAAATTCAATTTTTTGATGTTGTTCTCGATTGTTCTCCATTTGTTTACAAGTGTTTTGTTATTTTTTTTGATTTTGCAATAAATCATCAAAAATCTAAAAATTTTTTTTTTGCCAGCCCCCGTTTTTTTTAAATATTAAGTTTTACGACGTTGCTTCAAATTTTTTACATTAAATAATAAATGAATTTAATTAAATAAATAAGTAAATAGGGATTTACTTCTTATTTTACTTACTTATTACTTACTTATTTATTTAGTTAAATTCATTTATTATTTAATGTAAAAATTTTAAGCAACATCGTAAAACTTAATATTTTAAAACGCGGAGTAGCCGAATCTTGTATAAGGTTTTTCGCGGTTATTATAATACTTAAACGAATTATTTTTACAGAACAATTGAGAACAAATGAAGAACAATTAAGAACAAAAAAAAATTTTTTAATTTTGATAAAAGGGGGGCTGGCGTAAAATCTTATTTTGCGGTTTTTGCGGTTAATACTAGATTTCAAGGATTTATTTTTACAGAACAATTTAGAATAATAAAAACAATTTTAAATTTCGATAAAAGGGGGGCTGGCGTGAAATCTTATTTCTCGGTTTATATTAGATTTCATGGATTTATTTTTACAGAACAATTGAAAACAAATGAAGAACAATAAAAAAATTTTTTAATTTCGACAAAATGGGGGCTGATAAAAATAAAAGTTTTTTTGGATTTTTTTGATGATTTATTGCAAAATCAAAAAAAAATAACAAAACACTTGTGAAAAAATGGAGAATAATCGAGAACAACAAAAAAAAATTACTTTTTTAAAAAAAAGGTGGTCAAACTTCACGTACATATCCGAAATTTGACTTTTTTCAACTCAATACTGGGTTTAACGCTAATTTTGAAGTAAATTTTGCAGTAGTTATTGAAAAATCTTGTATATATTTTTTTCAACTATTAGTTTAAATCTTTATTAACTTGTATGAATACAATAATGTAATTGGTAACAATTCCAAGTAATCCAAAGAGCATCTTTTGATCCACATTGAACAAACCAACAGCAGAAAAATTAGGGCAGTGTTTAGTTGTCTGTGAAGCTATTAAAATAATTCTTTTCTTAAACCGTTGATATGAATGTTATTAGAAACTGCTGGTATTTCAGATAAAATAAATAGCAAGTGGTGGTGATTTTTAAATTCTTTTGTGGTTTCGTCACAAATCATAATTACGATGATTGCCATTATCTAAAAAATAATACCGTAATTATATATTTGACAATATTGTTATAGAACTAAATATTTTAGGTACTTAATATTATTTAAACTAAAATTCCACAAAAACACACCAATTTTTCAATTAATTCCATAATGTAAAACTGATATGTATTTTAATCTTTTATATTAAAGAATCAATTTTTATTTTTAAATATCTTTTATAGTTTGTGCAATTGATTGAAGTAGGTATAAATTAATATTTCAATGTAATTTACCGCCAAACCATAATATAAATATCATGAAACAATAATTTTTCTATCTTTATAAAATATTCAATCAAAAAACTAAATTAAAAAGTAAGTGTAAATACTTTACCAAAATACTACAGGCTGCGGTTGCAAAAGTAATAATACTTATTCCATTGGTTTTATAATAAATTAAAGCAAAACTATCTTTTCCAAATAAAATTAAAATTAAGCGATTACATATATTTAAAATATGGATAAACGAAGCAAAAACTACATAAAGTAAATTCCACCCTAAAATTTTATTGCAGGCGACGTACATTTTTAAAACCAAATTTAACAATTTTCGAATTGTTTTTATTTGTATCGTATCTAAGGTACCATGTAAAAATCTAAACTGATATAGACTGTGCAGGTTATTATTTTTCGTTACAGACTCCAAATGACGATTTATAATTTGGAAACGAACTTTAATTAAAAACACGTAACTATAAATTAACAACACTGTAATTAAAAAGTACCAATGACAAATTTCTGAATATAGGACGTGAGCGACGATTGTCATGCTTTGCAATTTAATTATAGCAAGTAAAGAATTACACATAGCTAAGAAAATAAAATTAAATATTGCAATTCTCAAAATTATGTACGACTTTTCGGGTTTTGCAAAAATATTTCCATTACTTATTCCAAAATCGATTTTTTCAATTAGTGAATTTAATAAATCAAACTGGGGTAAATTAATAAATGCTGTCGAATAAATACCAGCGATAATTAAAATTGTTCTAATTATCAAACTAGTTATATCTAGCATAATTCCTGTAGTTGCCAAAAGGTAATTCAAATGTACTAATTTCAAATAAATAGTCATCAAAGCACTAAATAAAATCACAATATTTAAAACTGTCGAGTAAATCTTGAAATATTTTAATTTAAAATTGCTAATTGGTGGAACCAATGCAAGCACACATCCAATCCGATATACTATTTTCATATTAGTTATTATGGTTAAGTCTATTCTATAAAAAAAATAAGGGTGATGGGTATTTTTATGCAAAATAATACGAAAATCGAAACAAATTTATGCGTCTTCCAAAATATATTACAAAACAAAGCTCTTTTGTTGGAATAGAGATCGCAGCGACATTGCCGAATAAATAAATTACTTTCTTTGTGAGATGTATAAATAGCAACTACATCTAATTTGTCAATTTCATAATAATTATTAGTTCTGTTTTGTTTATTTAATATCAATGTCAACAGAAACTTTCCTATATGTAATTACAAAAGTTCGTAAAAAATAGAAAAAACCTTTGTTATATTACCAAAAACATAGTAACTGTTATTACTTGACAGCATAAAATCGTGATTAATCTCTATAAACGTAATCTAATGTTAGTATTTAGTAATATAATATAAGACTTAGTAAGCGCTAAATTAAAATTTCATAGTCGCATATTCGATGACTAGAATAAATAATCAGCTGTAATTTCTACTATAAAGATACGAAATCTTAAATTTGGTTTTGGAACTGTAATTATTTTTTAAAATATTAAATAAAAACTAATATCAAAAAATAAAATTAAAAAATCAATATTAGTTTTTATAAACTGATGTTAACTAAAATTTAATCAGTTCTAAACTAGCGGTCAACCGCTAGAGGAAATCGTGTAGAATTAACTTCACACGTCACGTACTTCATCATACTTCATATATGTACTTCAGTATATGATTTCAGGTATTTCACCAGTAATTCACCGTACTTCATTAATAATTCACGGTACTTCATCGATACTTCATTGTATTTCACGTAATTCATCGGTATTTTAGAAACTTCGCGTGTTAAAAATATCACCGATTTTACCAAACTTTTACCGAAAGAAATCTAAGTTTAATTTAATTAATTGATTACTATTAAACTAGCAACTTTCCAAACTTGTGATTAGTAAAATAATAACCGCCGAAGCTCTGTTCAGTGTTTAAGATAAAAAAATGTTTAGAAAATCTACTGATGGAAGTTAATTTGCTATCAAATTATTATTATTGAATACACGTGCTTTATCTATGATACACATTGACCGTAGCGTAGGTTCAATTTCATGTAATTCACCAAAACTTTACTAACTTCATGATACTTCACTTGTACTTTAATATACTTAAGTACTTCACAAGTATATCACCTATTTCACAAGTACTTCACGTACTTCACAAATAATTCATGTATTTCTCAAGTATTTCATGTACTTCAAGTAAGATTTCATGTACTTCATGAGATAAGTACAAAAAAGTCGCCAGCCGAGGGCTCAGGCGCTAGAGAAAATCGTGTACAATTAACTTCACACTTCACGTATTTTATCATAATTCTCCATACTTCTTCGTACTTCATATAATTCAGCAGTAATTCACAGAACTTCACGTACTTCACCAGTAATTTATCGCACTTCATCAATAATTCACGGTACTTCACTTACTTCATCGATACTTCATTGTATTTCACGTACTTTATCGGTATTTCAGAGATTTACCGAGATTCCAAAATTTGTGCACTGGAGGGTGTTCCACACCCCCCAGACCCCCGGATTGAGTAATTTATTTTTTATCAGAGATAAACTGAAGATCTCCCGATGCAGAGATCTATCCTCTCCCCCCGGGGGTACGGAATTTATAATTAATTGTCATATTACGAATTAAACACATTTACTTGGCCATAGCTAATTTTAATAAACTTGAGATATGCTTAAATATTTAATTCACTTTTAATAAAAATAAATTAGTTAAACTGCGAGGTCTGGAGGGTGTGGAACACCTTCACCATAGGTTGATAATAAAATCTTTAATTAGCTATTTATTTTGAGTTGGGTACGTTTTGCCGGGCATAATTCGCCCACAGGTGTTAATTTAATGAATGGACAGTTGAATTAAAATAGAAAAACAAGTAATATGCCTAAATTAAAGCTGAAGATTGTAAAAAACCAAATCGAACTTTTAAAATGAATTCGTAAGATGTTAAAGTTGATAATCGTTGGATCGTGTGATACAGTCCTTTGCTTTTGAAGATGTTTGGCCTTTAAATTAACATTGAGTGCAGCAACTCTGATACATTTTACCAAGAAATAAGGATGAAAAAATAGGGTCATCATAGGAAAAATGTTCATTTTAGAAATTAAAAGTATGTATTTAGACGAAAGAAGATGCCTGGAAAGATGAAAAATATTTTGACAATATGTTGAATGACCAAGATGACAACCGCTGAATAGAATAACAAGACGCCGTTGTAATGAAGAATAACAAAACACAGACTATGAAACTTCCATGGAAAATCGAAATAGTAAGCATAATAATGAAATTGAAGAATAATAAAAAGCTGGAAAAAGAGAGCAAATCAATTAAATTGTAACAAATAAAAATAAGATTAAAATCTCGTTTCTCTACCATCTATCTATTTATAAACGTAAAATAAATAATTAAATTTGATTGTCAATGTTTACAAGACTAAAGCTTACTTATTTAGAATCTATTTCTTTTTGTTGTTTTCAAAAGAAATCAGAAAGCAATTTAGTTTCGGTTAAGGAAAAGTATTTTGTTATAAAGATTTTCCAGTAAAATCAAATTGTGAATAACATTATTTACAATAATTATTTCCGTTGAGAAATGCAATTTTGTTAATTTTAAAATTGTGACCACTGAATTAAGAGTGAAACTAAATTTTTGCTTTGAAATAACATTGTTGTATTGAAAACTTAATAAACTACAAAAATTAAGAATTAATAAACCTACAGTGAAGAAAATATTACACATATTATTATGCAATTGAGAATAGACAAAACAATAATTTTATTAAGTATTTTAAAAATAGAGCGTATATCACCGAAGAGAGAGAACCCGAAAAAATTGTAACAAAAAATTTATTTAGCAGAAGTACTTATGATTCATGGCGCCCATAAGTCATTGAAAATCAATATTAGATTAAATTGGATCACAGCAGTACATATAGCCGTGTAAATCCTAGTTTAAATTTTGAATTTGTTTTGCTTGAATAATTTTTTAATTGCGTAAAATTTCCTTTTACAATTTGTTGTTTGATAAATTGTAATTGTAAGTTCAAAACCTAAATTGAAATTACATTTTAAATTTTTTAATTCTTTAATACCAAGGATGGTCCAAATTTTGAAAGGAAAACGGCTATAAAAATTGAGATCAGCCGAGGTTGCGTTAGTCGAAACCGACCTTCCGCAGCCTTTGCTTTGATCCTCTCCGGCCGTTTTGACAAATGCTTTACTAACTTAAAATATCCTCTAGACAATTTCTACTTGGCAAATTGAAGATGTTGAGCCGACAGATAGCAGGAATTTACTGCCGGTTGTTGGTGTCGACCACCTACAACGCACGGACTGGTGATAGAATGCATTCAATTATGACGTAATATTACGCAATCATACATGTTTTCTGGTTACGGCCAAGTGTGTCAGGTTTTATCAGCTATTATTGTTATCTATTATAGAACTTTTAAAATATACGGATTCTAACTGTCTAACGTCAATTTGTTTATTTTTATCAACTGGTTCATAATGAAACTATACTATCCATAACAACTAAAACTTGTTTTACATATCGCCGACTACTCTTTTAAATTAATAGATGTTTGACAACGAAACACTTACATGCGTTTCTTATGGAATTTGGTTAAGTTCAAACCAAGCGAAATAGCGAAGATCAGCTGCACGTGAAGCAGACAAAGCGCAACGTGCAACATTTAATCACGAAAACGAATGTGATTAAATCCTATATTTTATCGATTTAAAAATGTGAGTTTTGAATTATGAGTTTAATATCTTTTTTTATGCATCTGCCATATAAATTTAAACCGCAGGCGAAGCCGAGAATTCCGCTATTAATCCGTATAAAAATTAAGTAAAATCATGAGGACTTCAACAAAATAATTGATTAATTCAGCTCATGGTTGCAAATGAACACCAAAACCACTTCCGCTTTACCATGATAATTTAATGAGCACTGCAAAAGGTAAGGAAAAGTTGTAAAAAAGCTTGTAAAGGCAACATTTTGTTACAGTTTATTAAAATTATTAAGTGTTAAATTAAATATTTTAAAAAGTATAATAAAATTTGAAAAATGTATTATTTTTTTTAATACAATTCTAATGAAATTTAAAAATTTTCCAACTCACATTAAAGTTTAGTTGAAAAGGTAATCTTGTTTTTGAAATATAAAACATTTCTTTTCTCCAACCATATTAAAAGCAGTACATTTTAATAGCATTACCTCTATAAAATTGACGTTTTGTTATTAGTATAAAACCTTAGCAACACTTTTTTACGTGCACTAAAAGTACTTTTTGTGCTAGACCTAAAAGTGAATTAAATACTCTATAATTTTTAATGTCAATAATTTAATGGTTACCTATACAAAATTTTACACAATATTTAACATGAATAACTATACTAATCAAAAAAATACTTAATACCTTAATCCTTCATGTTAATATTACCCATTACCGTGAAAGACCGAAATTTGTTGGTTTTAGTTTTTAAAATTTTGATGATGAGCGCAGATTTAACATCTTCGACGTCATTAGTTGTTAATTGAACTAATTCGTCGCAACGGCATGCGCCGGCAATTCCAAATATTAATACAACCTAAAAACGTATATAAAATTTAGGTGCTATTTCAAATTTTAATATTTTAAGTTTACCTTAATCATTAAAAATTTATCATCATTTGCTTTGATTAGAAATTCGTCCACTTGTTCTTTTGTTAAAACTCGAGATCTTTTAGAACGCACGTAATTTTGAAATTTTCCAATATCCACGTTATTTTTAGGTTCAGTGTTGCTTTAACCATGGAATACTGTGACCAAAGTGTTGAAGATTTCATTGTACTTGCCAAATGCGAAAAATATACCAATAAAACGTTTTCCGAATAGGATTTTATATTTTTTTCGTTACACCATCGCAAAAAACGGTTGTATGCGAATTCATATACTTCTCTTGACTTCGAAGGCAATAAGTCTAAAACCACATCTTTCGCTATTTCAATTATATCTGCAGGGTTAGAGGAATCGTCTTCAAACATTATTAAAGAAATTAATTAAATTTTACTTTGCTTAATAATATTATGTTGTAAACAAAACTATGACAACTTAATATAAAAAAACGAAAATTCCGGTTACTGGATTTTCATTTCACGAATATTTAAACAAAATGTTTGAAGTAATTTAAATTTTGAATTTCGCATTATTAATGCGATAATGTATTTAATTTTTGGTTGGAGAAAAAATAGTATGTCTCATTTGGATTAAAGTGTCTTTGTTTGACGTGCAATTTTGCATTCGCTCGGCTTCGCCTCGCAAATGCAAAATTGCTTGTCAAACAAGTTTCACTTAATCCGTATAAGACAATATACTATTTTTGAATAATTTTGTTTACTTAGTGACATTCAATTTACATTCAATCTAGTATGTCAGTATAGGTTTGTCAAAACACATGTCAATTAATTTTATTATAAAATTTTCCAATATAGTTTTTGATTTTAATTTTAATGGATTTTAATCCATTTAGTTCATTTAGGATAGTTTAGCTGATGATATCTTGAAAAGACGAAACCACTTTTACGCAAAGGAGGTCCTAAACTTTAATGTGAGTTGGAAAATTTTAAATTTCATTAGAATTGTATTAAAAAAATAATACATTTTTTCAAATTTCATTATACTTGAAACTTTTAAAATATTTAATTTAACATATATTTTCAACAAGTAATAATAAACATTTACAATAAAAATTATTAATTTTTTTTTATATTCATGTGCAAGTTAAACAATGTTATTGTGAAAATGTGCAGAATATTATGATAATTTACTGTTAAACAGAGTGATAGAAAATTACAGACATTTATTTTAGTTTTGTGGATATTATTTAATTTTTGAAATTAATTTATATACTTGAAATTAAGAAGCTTGAGTTTCTTAACTCAATATTAGGTTTTATGCCAATTAGGAGTGAATTGTGCAGAGATATTGAACAATCTTGTAACTTTTTATTTTTTCTGTGTGAATTATTTAATTAAATCTTTATTAATCTGTATGAGAACAATAATGTAAGCGGTAACAATTTCAAGTAATCCAAACAGCATATTTTGATCCACGTTGAACAATCCCATAGCAGAAAAATGAGGGCAATGTATAGTTGTATGTGCAACTAGTAAAATTAATTCTTTTCTTAAACCATTGATATGAATGACCTTAGAAACTGCTGGTATTTTAGATAATGTAGAATAGCATGTGGTAGTTATTTTTTTGAACTCTTTTGTAGTTTTGTCACAAATCATAATTACTATGATTGCCATTATCTAAAAAAAGTACCGTAATTATATATTTAACAATATTATGATTTGACTAAATATTTTAGGTGCTTAATATTAGTATGTCTAATAATATTCGCTTAGTGTGTAAAACATTGTGACATCTTTTTTAGATCGTGCAATTATTTGAGGAATAAATTTATATTTACTCTGCAAATAGAACAATATATCAAATATAAAATAAAATATTGTTAGAAATTCGCCAAAACAATAATTTAATACTTTACCCATGTAATACAGGCTGTAGTTCCTAAAATAATAATTCTTATTGCAATGGATGCATTAGTCAAACTATCTTTACTAAAAGCCATTATAATTATGCAATTACACATATTTAAAATTTGTATAAACGAAGCAAAAACTACAAAAAATAAATTCCACCCTAAAATTTTATTACAAGCGAAGTATATTTTTAAAACCAAATTCAACAATTTTCGATATTTTTTTATTTCCTTTTGTACCGCATTTAAACTTCTATGTAAAAATCCAAACCGATTCAGACTGTGATGGTTATTATTTTTCGTAACGGTCTCCAAATGACGATTTATATTTTGGAAGCGAACTTGAATTAAAAACACGTAATTATATATTAACAACAATGCCATCAAAAAGTACGAATTACAAATTAGTGAAATTAGGAGTTGAACGTCGATTATTATGTTTTGTAATGCAATTATACCAAATAAATCAATACATAAAAATATGATAATGAAATTACAAACTGCAATTTTCAAAATTTTGTAAGACTTTCCGAGCTTTGTAAAAATATTTCCATTATTTAATCCAATATCGACTTCTTCAATTAGTGATTTTAATAAATCAAATTCGAATATATTTATAAATGCTGTTGAATAAATACCCGCGATAATTAAAAATGGTAGAATTATCAAACAACTTATATCTATCACAATATTTTTTGCAGTAACAAAAGTGTAGTTAAAATAAACTAATTTTAAGTATACAGCCGTTAACCCAACAATTAAAATCACTATAATTAAAACTGCCGAGTAAATTTTGAAGTATTTTAATTTAAAATCGCTAATTGGTGGAACCAATGCAAACACACTTCCCAACCAATATACAATTTTCATATTGTTTTACGTCAAAATCTTTAAAAAAAATCTATTCTGCGGCTAGTGGGCAATTTTGCGCAAAATAATACGGAAATCAAAACGACCTTATGCGCTTTTCAGAATTAATTTAAAAAATAACTTCGTTTGTTGTAATACAGTTTGCATAGACATAGCCGAATAAATAAATTGATTTCTTCTACGTACATTTAATTTGTCAATTTCATAATAATTATTAGTTCTGTTTTGATGATTTATTATCAATTTGTACAAAAACTTTTCTATATGTAATTACAAAATTCGTAAAAAGTAGAAAAAGTTTTGTTACATTTATAAATAATAATAACTCTGATTATTTGTTAACGTAAAAAAATCATGATTGATTTCTGTGAGCGTAATCTAACGCCTGTATATCTAGACTTTAATAATTTAATTAGAATTAAAATTAAATTAGAATTTAATCTTAATAAGCTTAAGTGCTGAAGTTATTGACCTAACCCATAATTGTATTAATAAAAATTAAGGAAGACTAATTAGCGACCTTGGAGCAACAAATCGAGGAATTGCAGTAACGGTTGAAGTTGAGGATTTCGATAACTGTAATGATGAAAGAACTGCAGAAGATCAATCGTTGTTGTTTAGGCTATGACAAAATTATTATTATTATTAGCATAATACATTTCAATTAAAATGAAAAAAATATGAAAAAACTCATGAATTTTTCCTCAAAAGGTTGGACACGGACCCAGCACATTCTTCTTCTTTTTATAATTCTTTTTCTACCGGAGGTTGAACGCCATCATAACTTTTCTCACTCTGTTCACAGCTGCTCTGAACAATTTCGTGCTGCTACAGCCAAACCACTCGCTCAGGTTCTTCAGCCATGGCATCTAACACCTACAAACTCTTCCATTTTTCTTTATCTTTCCTTGCCTAATGATATCTGTCTGCAATAGCACTACATCTCGAATGCTTCCAACCTTTTCATTTGGAGTTGTTTTAGGATCCATGCTTCAACTACATGCAGTTTAGAGGAGTCAACTCTCTTCATTACAATGCTGTTTACATAAAATTGTAATTGTTGATTTTGTGACTTATGGCCGATTTCTTCATTCATAGTTATCCTCAAGATAGCAAACTTTAGGTTAAATTGACAAAATAACCAATCAAGCGACAACAACACAAATAAATCAATCATCTCATTGGTTATTTTGTCAATTTATCCTGAAATTCGCTAACTTCACGGTAACTATGAGCGAAGAAATGCATTACCATGCGTTTAGTCTTCTTCACATTCATTTGAAGTATATTACTGTAAAAATCTATTTTTTATACAATCTTGTATACTGAATGTAAATTTTGTGCAATTAATTTTATTTAAATAATAAATGTGTTTATTAAAAATTATGACATTTTATTTTTCAATGGTAAATATAAAATTAGTGAATAAACTTTACAATTTTGTTGTGAAATGGACAGAAGCTTGGATTAATCTTTGTGTAATGGTGTACTTAAAATTACCAAATATTGTCCTAGTAATAGACATAATTTTATTTCTGAAAAGAGCATAACCTGTATACTACAAAAGTGCACAATCTTGTGCATAATTTTGGGATAATTTTAAATACAAATCTGGTACCTGAACTGGGTTGTTTACCTGAATAAAATCTTGAATAAAAAAGAATTTATACAAGAAAAACTTGCGATGAAACTAGTTGTCATTGATACGTTTACGGTTGGAAAAACCACAGGTAAAGAGGTAATAATTGCAAAGCTAAGAAGCATCAACCAGAAAGGAGCAGTAATAGTAAACAAAAGTAAGCTGAAGTGTACTATATATTACATTGAGAGCGATCTCACACAACTGGAAAAGCCAGTACAGGATAAAATCTGGGAATATACTAAAGAAGAAAAGAATAAAAAAAAGAGAACAAAAGTCGGATACAAAAAACTGATTGTGGAAGGAAAGATATATAGATGGAATACAATAATAACAGGTTGGTTGCAGTAACGGAGACAGATAGAAAGTCAAAAATTAACTACTGGAGCAGGAGTGGCCGTGACGTCTCAGACGAGTACTCCAGATGTCGAAATGGCACTGCAAGGAAAATGGAAAAACGAGCCGAAAAGCAAAAGCAAAAATTCAATAATAAAAAAGAGAAAGAGTAAGCAAGAAATACTCACAATGGGAACGTGGAACATAAGAACGCTACTGAAACCTGACAAAATAAACGAAGTTGCTAACGAAGTCATGAGATACAGGATGGATGTATTTGCGTTTCAAAAACTAAGATGACACTACATAAAGTAACATGGGTCTGACCAGGAAGAAGCAACGACGATGGGAATCAAATAGATCACGTGTTGGTATCCAAATGACCGAGAGATATGTAAGGGAAGTGAGAACGTATAGAGGAGCAAATGCGGATTCTGACCATTACCTGGTGGCAGCAAAAATAAGGCAAAATCAACAACATATGAAAGATCAGCAAATGAAAATAGAAAAATAGCAACAGAAAAACTAGCAAACGTGGAACTAAGAAAAAGGTACGAGGAGCGAGTTAAAGAAGAAACGAACAGAAGAGAAGAAACCGACGATACAGAACAATAAATTAACAACATCATAACCAGTGCCCACATAAGCGCAGCAGAAATATTAGGTTTCAGAAGAAACAAGAAAGAAAAAATGGTTTGATGAAGATTGTAAAGCATACAGCAAAGCAAAAATAGAAAAAAGAGCAAAGTGGCTGAGAAAGAGACCTACGAGAATACAGAGACAGATTGAAAAGCCAATGTAACTTATAAGTTAAAAAAATGCATGGTACATGGAGAGAATAGAAAATAACAATAAGGTCAACAACTCAAGAATATTCTATCCACTTTACAGAAACAAAAAAACAAACACGTGTTTAAACAAAGAGTACTAACAGATGATGAAGGAAAAGCGCAACACGAAAGAGAAAAGGTGAAATAAATATGGAAAAAGCATTTTCAAGAACTTCTGAATGTGCAGCATGAAGATTTTTTTTTTTTTATTTTGACATCTACAGAATTTATTTACAATCTGTTTAAAAGAAAACATTTAGTAAATAGAATGGCGTTACAATTGTCGTAAAAAGTCAATCCAACGATTAGACTTTTACAATCCGTTACTTACACAGCATGATAGCGATATTGTTTTTTATTACATATAAACAAATTTACTTAATTTACAAATCTATTTAAGAGATCCCATGGATGGTATCGTTTTAGCCTACGTGGTGTCATATTGTTTACAAGAAGGTCAGTAGCCAGCTTGTTTGGATGGGTAGTTAGTTTATTTTTATACCTTTCACTGTGAGCTTCTATTTCCGCTTTAACTGTTTTTATTTGTAAATCTTCGTGAATTACTACATTTGGCACAAACCACGGTGCATTAACAATAGTGCGAAGCACTTTTGACTGGTATCTTTGAAGAATTTCAATGTTCGAAACGCTAGCTGTGCCCCACAGCTGTATGCCGTATGTCCATATTGGTTTAATAATACTTTTATATATTAGTAGTTTATTTTCCAATGATAATTTAGAACCACGACCTATAAGCCAGTACATTTCTCTAAATTTGATGCCCAATTGTTTTCGTTTAGACCAAATATGTTTTTGAAATGTTAAACGTTTGTCAAGGTGCATACCTAAGTACTTCACATCATCCGCTTGTGGCAACCTACGGCCATTAAGTGTTACTGGTGGACAATCTTCTCTTTGTTGTAAAAGTGATCTGCACTGACTTGGAATCGTTTGCTTTTATGCGCCATTGTCTCATCCACTTTTGAATCAGGTCCAAACCTTCTTGTAGTTCTACCGAAGCCTGGGTTTTGTGTTTATGCGAGGACATAATGACCGTGTCGTCTGCAAAGGTGGCGATCGTGGTGTATCTAGTTACAGGCAGGTCCGCCGTGTATAGCAGGTAGAGCACCGGTCCTAGGATGCTACCCTGGGGTACTCCAGAGGCTATTGAGCATAGATTTGAATAAGCTTCCCCCACTCTTGACCCAAAACATTCTTTCCGATAAATATGATTTTAGTAGTAGGTAGTACTCAGGCAGTTGTTGCTTAATTTTTATTAAAAGACCCTCGTGCCAAACTTTATCAAAGGCCTGGGACACGTCAATGAATGCGGCTGTACAGAATGTTTTGTTTTCTAAATTTTTATTTATTACCTCTACAACACGATGGACCTGTTCTATGGTGGAATGCTGCCTTCTAAAACCGAACTGGTGCTCTGGTATTATATTCCTCGACGAAAGCATGGGTTGAATCCTTTGTAGGAGCATTTTTTCGAACAACTTAGACAAAATTGGCAGCAGACTGATCGGCCTATAAGAGGTGGGTTCCTGGGGAGGTTTGCCAGGCTTAGGCAATAGAATTATTTGGGCTACCTTCCATTGTGCTGGGAAAACATTTAAACGAAGAGCTGCATTATAAACATATGTAATAAATCTCATACCTTTTTCGGACAATTCTTTTAGGACTCTTCCAGATATGAGGTCATACCCCGGTGCCTTTTTCGGATTTATATGTGTTTTTATGGCTTTTGCTACCTCATTTAGCTTAAAAGGTTTGTGTTTGTACTGCTCGTATTGGTGCTCCTCTGAAATCATGGTACAACTTGCTTCAAAATTTTCTCCATTTTCTTGTGAAAAAGGTTTGAAAACACCTGTCAGATACTCGGCGAAAACATGAGCCTTTTCCTGATCGCTTCTTGCCCAATTGCCATCCGTTTGCTTGATAGGAGGTACAAACACTGTTGGTCGCTGTAACTTTCTTGTAGCTTTCCAAAGAGAGTAATCTGTTTCTTCTGTTGGTGTCAGGTTTTCTAAGCAACGTTGGATCGATTTATTTTTCAGGTCATTTAAAAGTTTTTTTAAGCTTTGCAGTCGAATGGTTTAGTTTATTTTTATCACTTGGGTGCTTGGTGGTTTGCCATATTCTTCTAAGTTTCCGCTTCTCTGCGATAGCTTTCTTTACTTTAGGAGGGCAGTTTTCGTCCGTTGTGTTGGGAGTATGTGATGGTGTAGTTTTCCAAGCTGCGTTCTGAATAATAGAGTTCAAATGTTCCACTGCAAGAATAATGTCTACTTCCGATTTGAGTGGCAATGACAGATCTATGCTCTCATCTAATAACGAGCGGAAGCAGTCCCAGTCAGTGTATCTGCTGCAGAGCGACGGAGGTCTATCTCTGGTTTCGACACCAGAAGCGAGTTCGATCAGGACCGGGAGTGATCGGAAGACAAATCCAAGCAAGGTTCCGCTTTTAAGTAATTACTTGATGCCTTTTGTGATACAAATATCCAGTACATCCGGATTTTTGTTTCTATCTGTTGGCCAATACGTTGGATGTCCTGATGATAGGTGGTTTAAATTGTTACCGATATTGTTTTAAAACAATGTTTTAAAACAAAACAATACAAAACAGTTTTTGTTTTGCTATTTAAAACAATAGCATGATGATGAACAAGAAAAAAAAATAATAAACAATGACAACAAAGAAATAACACCACCAACAGCAGAAGAAATAATAGAAACGATCGCAAAAATGAAAAACGGTAAAACTCCAGGAAAACATGAAACATAAGAACTCATAAAATATAGAAAAGAAGAAATGTACAAGCGACTATGCAGCCTGGTGTAACGGATCTGGAGCGAAGAAAAGATGCCTAATGGCTGGAGACAAGGTGTGGTAGTTCCTCTGAAGAAAAAAGGAGCGGATGACAAATGCAGTCACTACAGAGGCATAATTCTGCTAAACTCAACCTATAAGGTGCTGACTACAATTATACAAAGAAGGCTAAAAGAACACACTAGTCACATTGTAGGAGAGTTCCAATATGGTTTCACTGAGGAAGATCCACCGTCCATGCGATACACTTGGTGACGAGAATAATGCAGAAGACACAGGAATATAAAATCCCAACATTCATGCTGTTCATAGATTTCCAACAGGCATTCGATGGTTAATGCACATTACGAGAATAAACAAAAACAACAGCATAAAGAAAATAACTACACGGAAACCTGAGGAAGATAGAACAAGAAGCAGACCAAAAGTGAGATGGTTGAACCAGGTGACCAATGACCTGAGAGCGATGAAAGTACGTAAAAGTAAGGCCCAAGACAGGCAAACCTGTATTTCGCATAGTTTTTGCATTCTATAAGCATCAAGTATGCGACTATGAAATCCAAATTCAGCACTTAAGCCTTATTAAGTACTAAATACTTGTCTAGAAATACAGGCGTTAGATTACGCTCACAGAAATCAATCACGATTTTTTTTACGTTAACAAAATAATAATCAGAGTTATTATTATTTGTAAATGTAACAAAACTTTTTCTGCCTTTTACGAATTTTGTAATTACATATAGAAAAGTTTCTGTCCAAATCGACAATAAATCATCAAAACAGAACTAATAATTATTATGAAATTGACAAATTAAATATACGTAAAAGAAATTAATTTATTTATTCGGCTATGTCACTGCGAACTGGATCACAACAAACGAGACTATTTTTTCAACATAATTTTGGAGAACGCATAAAGTCGTTTTGATTTCCGTATTATTTTACGCAAAATTGCCCACCAGCCGCATTTTTTGATAGAATAGATTTTTTAAAAAGATTTTGACGTAAATCAATATGAAAATTGTATATTGGTTGGGAAGTGTGTTTGCATTGGTTCCGCCAATTAGCGATTTTAAATTAAAATACTTCAAGATTTACTCGGCAGTTTTAATTATAGTGATTTTAATTGTTGGGTTAACGGCTGTATACTTAAAATTAGTTTATTTTAACTACACTTTTGTTACTGCAAAAATCTAGTTCTAGATATAAGTTGTTTGATAATTCTACCATTTTTAATTATCGCGGGTATTTATTCGACAGCATTTATAAATATACCCGAATTTGATTTATTAAAATCACTAATTGAAGAAGTCGATATTGGATTAAATGATGGAAATATTTTACAAAACACGGAAAGTCTTACAAAATTTTGAAAATTGCAATTTGTAATTTTATTATCATAGTTTTATGTAATTATTTATTTGCTATAATTACATTTCAAAACATAATATTCGTCGTTCAACTCCTAATTTCACTTATTTGTAATTCGTACTTCTTGATGGCATTGTTGTTAATATATAATTACGTGTTTTAATTCAAGTTCGTTTCCCAAAATTTTAAATCGTCATTTGGAGACCGTAACGAAAAATAATTACCACCACAATCTGAATCGGTTTGGATTTTTACATGGCAGTTTAAATGCGGTACAAAAGGAAATAAAAAAATCGAAAATTGTTGAACTTGGTTTTAAAAATATACGTCGCTTGCAATAAAATTTTAGGTTGGAATTTATTTTTTGTAGTTTTTGCTTCGTTTTTACAAATTTTAGAGGTGTGTAATTGCTTAATTATAATGGCTTTTAGTAAAGATAGTTTGCATAATGCAGCCTTTAAAATAAGTATTATTATTTTTGGAGCTATAGCCTGTATTACATGGGTAAAGTATTTATTAAATATAATTTATTAATTATAATTTATTCCTCAATTAATTGCACGATCTAAAAAAGATGTCACAATGTTTTACATTAAGCGAATATTATTAGACATTACTAATATTAAGCACCTAAAATATTTAGTCAAATCATAATATTGTTAAATATATATTACGGTACTTTTTAGATAATGGCAATCATAGTAATTATGATTTGTGACAAAACTACAAAAGATGTTAAAAAATAACTACCACATGCTATTCTACGTTTCTAAAATACCAGCAGTTTCTAATGTCATTCATATCAATGGTTAAGAAAAGAATTAATTTTACTAGTTGCACATACAACTAAACATTGCCCTCATTTTTCTGCTATGGATTGTTCAACGTGGATCAAAATATGCTGTTTGGATTACTTGAATTGTTACCACTTACATTATTGTCTCATACAGATTAATAAAGATTTAATTAAATAATTCACACAAAAAATAAAAAGTTACAAGATTGTTCAATATCTCTGCACATTCACTCTAATTGGCATAAAACCTAATATTGAGTTAAGAAACTCAATGTTACTTAATTTCAAGTATATAAATTAATTTAAAATTGATTAAAAATTCACAAAACTAAAATAAATGTTGTAATTTCTCACGCTGTTTAACAGTAAAATCATAATATTTTGCACATTTCACAAAACATTGTTTAACTTCACATGAATATCAAAATAATTAATAATTTTAATAAACTGTAACAAAATAAATGTTTAAACTTTTCAACTCGCGTACCATAAATTATCATAATATTCTGCACATTTTCACAAAAATTGTTTAACTTACATGAATATCAAAAAAAAATTAATATTTTTAATAAATTAACAAAAAATTGCTACATGTTTTTAACTTTTCATTTACCTTTCAGAATTAAATTTCATTAATTAGTTTAGTTAACCATTTAGTACGCATGTACCACGCACTTTTATTGTAAATCTCAATTTTACAAAATTAAATTCGTCTCATTTCAGCTTTTGAATGCTCAATTTATTAATTAGTTTAAAGTTATAAGTTTAGTGCATTCGATCGGAATTTAACGACTCTTAATTTTAAACCACAATGTTTTGTAATGAAAAATTGTTTTACCGTATTTTCGACCAACCATTGACCAAAGATTAGATATGGTAACCATTCGATCAGAATTCATTTAATTAAACACAATTTTTCTAATGAATGTAAATTTTAAGTAAAGAATGCCACAGAAGAGATAAAAATAACCTTTTTATGCCATTCTAGAATGTTGTTTTTCAATGAACCTTAGACAAAAAAGTCCAAAACATAAGGACCAATTTGATAACTCCGCTTGATTTGTCCTAAGGCCTAAAAGTTTTAATAAACTTAAACCTTTTAAGAAAAAATAATAAAAATCACCAATTTGGATTCCGCCAGCAACATTCCACCATCGAAGTACACAGAGTTTTTATAAATGAGAGAGATTTGAAAGAAATACTATACGGATTCGTAAACATCTCCACTTTGAAATGTGAAATGTTTATTACATAATAGATTAATTACCGCCTGATTGCCAAATCATGAAGTCATACCTGACAGATAGATACTTCCCAGTAAAATATGGTAAAGCTTATTCCACGTTGACACCCATAAAATCAGGAGTACCGCAGAGTACCGTGCTTGGTCCACTCCTGTTTCTCTTATACACTGCTGATACAGAAATTGCCACATTTCCCAACGACACAGATATAATGGCCTCTCACGAAGATCCAAGAGAGGCCTCTAGATACTAACAAGAACACCTCGACCAAGCCGAACAATGGATCAAAAAATGTCGAATAAAGACCAACGGTACAAAATCAGTACAGGTCACATTTACGCTGAGAAGAGAGACTTGTTTAGAGGTAAGACTAAATAATAGTACGCTTCCGCTTCCATTGCGAATTTTTAATTTAAAAAGTCTAAATCTTTTGTCCATTCTTATTCTCAGTAGAACCTTTTTTTTGAATTATTTAAAATTAGTTATGAGAGGTCTGAAACCTTAGTCTCTCAATTTAAAAAAATTTTCACTAAATTCTTCTTCTTCAAGTCCAACACTTCATTGTCGTAGGCGATCAGCGTAGCCGAATAAGTTGACTTTATAGGAATATAATTAATGGGTGGTTTCGTTGCCTTCCCACAGTCCAAAGATTGATATCATTGATCACAGCAGTGTAACCGACTCGACTAGAATCGAACCATGGTCTACCGCTTTAAAGTCCCGGTGTATGCTTTACGCTACACTGCTGGTTTAAAATTAAAATTGGTACTAAATTTACATATCTTTAATACGTTTGTCTGCATTGTAGTATTTTACTAAAGAGTGTGTCACACCCCAGACCCTCCGGATCAAGTTTATTTTATTAGAAAATGTTAGAGGCACTGAAGGTGTTCCACACTCCGGATTAAGTAGTTTATTTTATATCAGAAGTAAACTGAAATCTGTTGCAGAGGACTGGAACGTTCCATACTTCCAGACCCCGGATTGAATAGTTTATTTTTATCAGAATTAAACTGACGAAGACACTGGAGGATGTTCCACACCAGACCACCCGGTTTAAGTAATTTATTTTATTAAAAGTGAATTAAATATTTAAGCATGTTTCAAGTTTATTAAAATTAGCTATGGCTAAGTAAATGTTTAATTCGTAATCTGACAATTAATCATAAACTGCATAATTATAAATTCCGTACCCACTGGAGATTTCGCAACGGAGATCTTCAGTGTATATGATAAAAATAAACTACTTAACGGGGTCTGGTTGTGGAACACCTCCAGTGCACAAATTTTGGAATCTTGGTAATTCTTTGAAATACCGATAAGTACGCGAATAATGAAGTATCGATGAAATAGGTAAGTACAGTGAATTATTGATGAAGTGTAATTACTGGTGAAGTACGTGAAGTCCTGTATTACTACTGAATTATATGAAGTACGTAGAAATATGGAGAATTATGATGAAGTACGTGAAGTATGAAGTTAATTGTACACGATTTCCTCTAGCGTTTGACCCCTGGGCAAAAACTAATTGGAACTTTCAAACCAAATTTGGGATTTTGTATTCTTATATTAAAGCTTAGATTTGATTAGATTTTGGTTAAAATTGGTTCATGGGAACCATTTTTATTTTTCAAATTTATATGAAATATTATCGATTAATATTTCAAGTACTAATAGGAATTTAAACTAAAAATTTCATAGTTATATCAAATTTTGAATTGATTAAATTTTAGTTAACATCAGTTTATGAAAACTAATATTGATTTTTTAATTTTATTTTTTGATATTAGTCTTTATTTAATATTTAAAAAATTAATTACAATTTCAAAACCAAATTTGAGATATCGTATCTTTATAGTAAATTAGAGCTAATTATTTATTCTAACATCGAATATCGACTATGAAATTTTATATTATATTTTACTAAACATTAATTAGATTACGTTCATAGAAATTAATCACGATTTTATGCTGTCAATAATAACAGTTACTATGTTTTGGTAATATAACAAAGTTTTTCTATTTTTTACGAACTTTGTAATTACATATAGGAAAGTTTCTGTTGACATTGATTTAAATAAACAAAACAGAACTAATAATTATTATGAAATTGACAAATTAGATCTAGTTATATATACGTCTCACAAAAAAGTATTTTATTTATTCGGCAATGTCTTTGACCTCTATTCCAACAAAAGAAATTCGTTTTGTAATATATTTTGAAAACGCATGAATTTGTTTCATTTAGTATTATTTTGCATAAAAATCACACCTCTTTTTTTGTATAGAATAGACTTAATCATAAAAATAATATGAAAATAGTATATCAGATTGATGTGTTCGCATTGGTTCCACCAATTAGCGAGTTTAAATTAAAATATTTCAAGATTTACTCGACAGTTTTAAATATTGTGATTTTATTTAGTGCTTTGATGACTATTTACTTGAAATTAGCTATATTGGAATTACCTTTTGGCAACTACAGGAATTCTGCTAGATATAAGTAGTTTGATAATTAGAACAATTTTAATTATCGCTGGTATTTATTCGACAGCATTTATTAATTTACCCCAATTTGATTTATTAAATTCACTAATTGAAAAAATCGATTTTGGAATAAGTAATGAAAATATTTTTGCAAAACCCGGAAAGTCGTACATAATTTTGAAAATTGTAATATTTATTTTTATTTTATTAGCTGTGTTTAATTCTTTATTGGCTATAATTAAATTACAAAGCACGATGAACGTCGCTCAAGTCCTACATTCACGAATTTGTCATTGGTACTTTTTAATTACAGTGTTGTTAATTTATAATTACGTGTTTTTAATTAAAGTTCGTTTCCAAATTATAAATTGTCATTTGGAAGCCGTAACGAAAAATAATAACCTGCACAGCGCACATAAGTTCAGATTTTTACATGGCAGTTTAGATGTAGTAAAAAAAATAAAAAAAATTCGAAAATTGTTGAATTTGGTTTTAAAAATATACGTCGCTTGCAATAAAATTTTAGAGTGGAATTTACTTTTGTAGTTTTTGCTGCATTTATGCAAATTTTACAGATGTGCGATAACTTAATTATAAATGTTTTTGGAGAAATATTTCGTATGAACCACTTAAAGTAAATGCTATTATTTTTGCAATCACAGCCTCTTTTATATGGGTAAATA
Source organism: Lycocerus yunnanus (assembly GCA_036346125.1). Lineage (NCBI taxonomy): Eukaryota > Metazoa > Arthropoda > Insecta > Coleoptera > Cantharidae > Lycocerus > Lycocerus yunnanus. The sequence continues at coordinate 135,177 of JARFIX010000228.1, forward strand.
CTTACATTTTAATTTACTTGTTTTATTATAATTAAAATAAAACTTATTTTATGACTGTTCGGTGTGGTCAGTTCATAAAGATAGAAAAAATTATTGTTAAATATAAAATTATTTTTTATTTTTTAGATAATGGCAATCATCGTAATTATGATTTGTGACAACACTACAAAAGAGTTCAAAAATAACTACTACATGCTATTCTACATTATCGAAAATACCAGCAGTTTCTAATAACAACCATATCAATGGTTTAAAAAAAGAATTAAAATTACTAGCTTCACATACAACTAATCACTGTCCTCATTTTTCTGCTATTGGATTGTTCAATGTGAACCAAAATATGTTATTTGGATTATTTGGAATTCTTACCACTTACATTATTGTACTCATACAGATTCATAAAGATTTAACTTAATAGTTTGTACAGAAAAAACAATACTAAAACGTTCCAAGATTGTTCAATATTTTTGCACAATTATTTTAATCTGGAACTAAACTAAATATTTTGTTAAAAACTTTTGAATAAACGTTTTTGTGTGTGCAAACAGCTCAGTGGTGTAATTTTATATTTTGTAATGAAGGTTAATATGAACGAAACTAATAGATATCTTATACAAATTTAGGCAATTTTTAACTACACTGTTGCACAGAAAATTACCATGAGATTCTGCACATTTTTACAACAAAATTGTAGTAGCACATGAATATTTAAAATAAACAAAAAATTAATAATTTTTAATAAACTGTAGCAAAATGATGTCTTTACAAATTTTTTACTACTTTTCTTTGTCTTTCGCATTGCCCAATGAATTATCGTTGTAAAGCCAATGCGGTTCCGTCGTTAATTTCAACTAACTATGCCTCGAACGAATCGAATTTATCTCGAATTTTTTTGGGTTTTTATATGGATTAATAGCAAAATATCCAGTTTCGTCTGTGGATTAAATTTATATGGTGAGTGATTAACAAAAGAAATTAAATACATATTTTAAAAGCATTTTGTTCAAACTGATAAAAAATCTATTTTCATCACATTTGCTTTCAGGAGTTATCGTGATTAAATGCGGAATTGCGATTTGTCTGCTTCACGTGCAGCAAATTTTTGTTGCTTCCATGCTTTGAATTTGTAAATTCGAGACATACATCAAATGCAGCAGAGCAGTATTTTCAAATTCCAGATCCGTTCTGATTTTCTTTACGACCCGGTGCACTTGTTCCACCGTTCCATGATCCCGCCGAAAGCCAATTGATAATCCGGGATTAGATTTCTCTCTTGAAGTAACGGCATCAGGCTTTCTAGGAACAGTTTTTCAAATGTTTTCGAAAGAATTGGGAGCAGACGAATGGGTTTACAGGATAAAGTCTCAGTTGGATCTTTTCCTGGCTTCTGAATTATAATCACCTGTGCCATTTTTCACTGAGCTAAAAAATAACCATTTCAAAGAATTGCTTTAAAGATTATTATAAGTAATTTCTGGTAGATTTTGTAGGATTTTTCCTGTTATTAGCTCATATCCGGGAGTCTTTTTTTTGGTTTAATCGTTTTGAAGATGACAATTTTTATTTCATTTATCTTGAATTTTGCAATTGGTAGATCCATTTGATAAGAGACTTTAAGTAGCTGACGAATAGGGGTTTTTCCTTCAATAAGAATTTCTATCAGAGGAGGTTGAAGAACTTTCGAAAGATGTTCGGCAAAGGTTTTGGCTTTTTCCAAATTATTTCGAGCGCCAGTTACCATTATTGGTTCTAATGGGTTGAGTTGTTTTTTATTTTCAAGGTGACTTTCCACAAAGAGTAGTTGGTTGCTCGACTAGCTGACAGGTTTTCCAGGAAGTTTTTTACTGCTTGATTTTTGTTGTTAACAAGAAGTCAAGAGAGCATAACAAGTTTTTATTGTATTTAAATACAACATAATTTAAAAAAAGGGTTTGTTTTAAATTTTTGTCTATTTTTATAAACTAAATTAATTTCTTAAAAAACTTTAAATTTTGCTTTCTAATTAAAGCTTAAATAATATTTGGCACTTAAAAATTTGTCATAAATTTATTTTTAAAAAATTAAAGATTTTAGGTAAAAAGCAAGAAAATACATATTTTTGAAGAAGCTTTCACTGAAACGTTTCAAATGATTATAAATATTTTTTTAGTTATGTATATTTTTATACTTTAGAAATCAAGGAACAAAAACAAACAACTTTTAAAAGAACTTATTATCTAAACTATTTTATTGTGTTTAGGTACACGGAAGATGAAGTTATAACTGTATCCCGAATTTGTAAAATTGTAAAATTATTTACTATTTTTAATTTAAATTAAACAATACCTATTCTATCAGTGTCTTTTAACTTTAGACGTGATTTTAATTAATATTTTATGTTGTAAAAAAATAGTTAGTTTAGTTATAATTATTTATTGTTTTGTATATTACTGTAAAACTCCATTTTTTATATAATCTTGTATACTGAATGTGAATTTTGTGTAATTAATTTTATTTAAAAAATAAATGTGTTTATTAAAAATGATGACATTTTTAATTTTTCAATGGTAAATATAAAATTAGTGAATAAACTTCACAATTTTGTTGTAGAAATGGACAGAAGCTTGAATTAATCTTCTGTGTAATGGTGTACTTAAAAATTACCTAATGTTGTTCTAGCAATAGACATAATTTTATTTCTGATAAAAAGCATAACCTGTGTACCCCAAAAGTGGACAATTTTGTGATTAATTTTAACTTAATTTTGGGATAATTTTAAATACAAATCTGGTACCTGAACAGGGTTTTTTACCTGAATAAAATTTTGAATAAAAAAGAATTTATACAAGTAAACTTGCGATGAAATTAGATGTCATTGATACGTTCACGGTTGGAACAAACACAGGTAAAGAGGTAATAATTGCAAAGCTAGGAAGCATCAACCAGAAAGCAGCAGTAATGGTAAACAAAAGTAAGCTGAAGGGTACTATATATTACATTGAGAGCGATCTCACACAACTGGAAAAGCCAGTACAGGATAAAATCTGGGAATATGCTAAGAAGAAAAGGATAAAAGAAAGAGAACAAGAGTAGAATACAAAAAACTGATTGTGAAAGGCAAGATATATAGATGGAATACTGAAAATAACGGGTTGGTTGCAGCAACGGAGGCAGATGAAAAGTCAGGAAATTAACTATCGGAGCAGGAGTGGTTGTGACGTCTCAGACAAGTACTCCAGATGTCGAAATTGCAATGCAAGGAAAATGGAAAAACGAGTCGAAAAGCAAAAGCAAAAATTCAATAATAAAGAAGAAAAAGAGCAAGCAAGAAATACTGACAGTGGGAACGTGGAACATAAGAACGCTACTGAAACATGACAAAATAAACAAAGTTGTTAACGAAATCATGAGATACAGGATGAATGTATTTGCGTTTCAAAAACTAAGATGACACTACATAAAGTAACATGGGTCTGGCCAGGAAGAAGCAACGACGATGGGAATCAAATAGATCACGTGTTGGTATCCAAATGAGCGAGAGATATGTAAGGGAAGTGAGAACGTACAGAGGAGCAAATGCGGATTCTGACCATTACCTGGTGGCAGCAAAAATAAGGCAAAAATCAACAACATATGAAAGATTAGCAAATGAAAATAGAAAAATAGCAACAGAAAAACTAGCAAACGTGGAACTAAGAAAAAGGTACGAAGAGCGAGTTAAAGAAGAAACGAACAGAAGAGAAGAAACCGACGATACAGAACAATAAATGAACAACTTCATAACCAGTGCCCACATAAGCGCAGAAGAAATATTAGGTTTCGGAAAAAGCAAGAAAGAAAAAGAATGGTTTGATGAAGATTGTAAAGCATACAGCAAAGCGAAAATGGAAAAAGAGCAGTGGCTGAGAAAGAGACCTACGAGAATACAGAGACAGATTGAAAGAAGCCAATGTAACTTATAAGTTAAAAAATGCAACTCAAGAATATTCTATCTACTTTTACAGAAACAAAAGAACAAACACGTGTTTAAACAAAGAGTACTAACAGATGATGAAGGAAAAGCGCAACACGAACGAGAAAATGTGAAATAAATATGGAAAAAGCATTTTCAAGAACTTCTAAATGTGCAGCATGAATATGAACAAGAGAAAGAAATAATAAACAATGACAATAAAGAAATAACACCACCAACAGCAAAGAAATAATAGAAACGATAGCAAAATGAAAACGGTAAAGCTCCAGAAAACATAAAACTTCAATAGAACTCATAAAATAACGTGTAACGTAATAACGTGTAATGGACGTGGAGCGAAGAAAAGATACCTAAAAGCTGGAGACAAGGTGTCATAGTTCCTCTAAAAAAGGAGCGGATAAAAGAACACACTAGTCACATAGTAGGAGAGTTCCAATATGGTTTCACTGACGAAAGATCCACCGTCCATGCGATACACTTGGTGAAGAGAATAATGCAGAAGATACAGGAATATAAAATCCCAACATTCATGCTGTTCATAGATTTCCAACAGGCGTTCGATGGTTAATGCACATTATGAGAATAATCAAAACAACAGCATAAAGAAAATAACTACACGGAAACCTGAGAAGATAGAACAAGAAGCAGACCAAAAGTGAGATGGTTGAACAACCAGGTGACCAATGACCTTAGAGCATGAAAGTACGTAAAAGTAAGGCCCAAGACAGGAAACCTGTATTTCGCATAGTTTTGCATTCTATAAGCATCAAGTATGCGACTATGAAATCCAAATTCAGCACTTAAGCCTTATTAAGTACTAAATACTTGTCTAGAAATACAGGCGTTGGATTACGCTCACAGAAATCAATCACGATTTTTTTACGTTAACAAAATAATAATCAGAGTTATTATTATTTGTAAATGTAACAAAACTTTTCTGCCTTTACGACTGTCCAAATCGACAATAAATCATCAAAACAGAACTAATAATTATTATGAAATTGACAAATTAAATATACGTAGAAGAAATTAATTTATTTATTCGGCTATGTCTCTGCGAACCGTATTACACCAAACGAAGTTATTTCTTTAATTTAATTCTGAAAGGCGCAAAAAGTCGTTTTGATTTCCGTATTATTTTGCTCAAAATTGCCCACTAGCCGCATTTTTTGATAGAATAGATTTTTTAAAAAGATTTTGACGTAAATCAATATGAAAATTGTATATTGGTTGGGAAGTGTGTTTGCATTGGTTCCGCCAATTAGCGATTTTAAATTAAAATACTTCAAGATTTACTCGGCAGTTTTAATTATAGTGATTTTAATTGTTGGGTTAACGGCTGTATACTTAAAATTAGTTTATGTTAACTACACTTTTGTTACTGCAAAAAATATTGTGATAGATATAAGTTGTTTGATAATTCTACCATTTTAATTATCGCGGTATTTATTCGACAGCATTTATAAATTTACCCGAATTTGATTTATTAAAATCACTAATTGAAGAAGTCGATATTGGATTAAATGATGGAAATATTTTTACAAAACCTGGAAAGTCTTACAAAATTTTGAAAAATGCAATTTGTAATTTTATTATCATAGTTTTATGTAATTATTTATTTGCTATAATTACATTAAAAAACATAATAATCGTCGTTCAACTCCTAATTTCACTAATTCGTCATTCGTACTTTTGATGGCATTGTTGTTAATACATAATTACGGGCTTTTAATTCAAGTTCGTTTCCAAATTATAAATCGTCATTTGGAGACCGTAACGAAAAATAATAACCATCACAGTCTGAATCGGTTTGGATTTTTACATGGCAATTTAAATGCGGTACAAAAGGAAATAAAAAAATATCGAAAATTGTTGAACTTGGTTTTAAAAATATACGTCGCTTGCAATAAAATTTTAGGTTGGAATTTATTTTTTGTAGTTTTTGCTTCGTTTTTACAAATTTTAGAGATGTGTAATTGCTTAATTATAATGGCTTTTAGTAAAGATATTTTGAATAATGCAGCCTTTAAAATATGTATAATTATTTTTGGAGCTACAGCCTGTATTACATGGGTAAAGTATTTAAATTATTGTTTTGGCGAATTTCTAACAATAGTTTATTTTATATTTTATATATTGTTCTATTTGCAGAGTAAATATAAATTTATTCCTCAATTAATTGCACGATCTAAAAAAGATGTTACAATGTTTTACACATTAAGCGAATATTATTATCTACTAAATATTAAGCACCTAAAATATTTAGTCAAATCATAATATTGTTAAATATATAATTACGATAGCTTTTTTAGATAATTGCAATCATAGTAATTATGATTTGTGACAAAACTACAAAAGAGTTAAAAAAATAACTACCACATGCTATTCTACGTTATCTAAAATACCAGCAGTTTCTAATGTCATTCATATCAATGGTATAAGAAAAGAATTAATTTTACTAGTTGCACATACAACTAAACATTGCCCTCATTTTTCTGCTATTGGATTGTTCAACGTGGATCAAAATATGCTGTTTGGATTACTTGGAATTGTTACCACTTACATTATTGTACTCATACAGATTAATAAAGATTTAATTAAATAATTCACACAGAAAAAATAAAAAGTTACAAGATTGTTCAATATCTCTGCACACTTCACTCCTAATTGGCATAAAACCTAATATTGAGTTAAGAAACTCAAGTTTCTTAATTTCATGTATATAAATTGATTTCAAAAATAGATTAATATCCACAAAACTAAAATAAATATCTGTAATTTTTAACTACGCTGTTTAACAGTAAATTATCATAATATTCTGCACATTTTCAGCAAAATATTGTTTAACTTGCACAAGAATATCAAAAAAAAAAATTAAAAATTTTTAATAAACTGTAACAAATGTTGCCTTTACAAGATTTTTCCTTACCTTTCGCAGTACTCATTAAATTATCATGGTGAAGCGGATATGGTTCCGGCGTTTATTTGCAACCAATGAGCTGAATTAATCAATTATTTTGTTGAAGTCCTCATGATTTTTCTTAATTCATATACGGATTAATAACAGAATACCCGGCTTCACCTGGGGTTTAAATTTATATGGTAGATTCGTAAAAAAAATATTAAATTCATAATTCAAAACTCACACTGTTCAAACTAGGTTTTAATCACATTCGTTTTCAGTGGTTATCGTGATTAAATGTTGGGCGTTGCATTTGGTCTGCTTCACGTGCAGCTGATCTATCCTATTTCGATTGGTTGACAAGTCAAGTTTGCGAAAGGGTCATTTGTATGATCTTTATGCGCGGAAATTTAATCGGCGGAGAGCAAAGTATCAGAAACAGCCGAAATTTGATTATTTGTTTTGAACTCGTAGGAGAAGACTCGTAAAAATGTAGTATTGGTCTCTCTTGAAGTCTTCAGTCAAATGACTGGTTTGAAGCAGCTCTCCATTCTTCTCGTTTGAAAGCCAATCTTTTCATCTCTTCGTAGCTATTAGTTCCAGTATCTTTCATTATTTGTGCTATGTATCTTAGGCGGGGTCTTCCTCTAGGGTTCTTGCCTTCTACTTTACCCTCCATGACAATCTTTAGCAAGCCTTCTCTTTTCAGGATGTGCCCAACTAGCTGATATCTCCTACTGACTATTTGATTCCAAATTTTCCGCTCTTCTCCCATCCGTCTCAGAACATCATCGTTTGTTGTCATTTCTAGCCAGCTGATCTTTAGGGCTCTTCTGTAGCACCACATTTTGAATGCCTCCAACCTTTTCCTGTCAGCTTATCCAATGGTCCACGTCTCACACCCATACAGCGCTACACTCCATACGTATACTTGTATAAAACGCTTTTAGTTTCTATAGGAATGCTGTTGGCGATTATTAGTCGCTTTTTGTTATAGAAGGCTCTCTTCGCTTGGTTTATTCTACTCTTTATTCTTTGCTACTTCTTCCGTCTTTAGTTATTAAGTTGCCCAGGTATGGAAATTCTTTCACTTCTCTTATAGTTTCTCCTTCCACGAATATGTCGCCCATACTCCGTTCGATCTTTCCGCATTCCATAACTCGGGTTTTCTTTTATTTATTTTTATATCGTATCTCGACTGCAGCTCCCTTTTCATATCAGTGTGTATTCTTTTTGTTTCCGCAAACAGGGCTATGTCATCTGCATACCTTATTGTGTCAATCTTTTCTATGTATAAATTGAATAGTAATGGGGAAAGGAGCACCCTGTCTCACTTCTCGTTCTATCCTAGCTTCTTCTATCTCCCGTTACATTCAATTATAGCTGTTTGATGTCTATAGATGTTGTAAATAATTTTCTTTCTCTTGCCTCTACTCCAACCCCTCCAGAATATCAAACATCCTCTTCCAATTCACTCTGTCAAAGGCCTTTTCAGCATCCACAAAGCCACAAACACTTGTTTTCCTTTTGGATCATTTTCTATTAACGTATGGTGAATGAAATACGAACGCGTACAACACTGTTATTAAAAAACGACACAATACTCTTACAAAAACAAAAACACGGCAAAGTTAACTGTACTGTCTATTTATAAAAACAAAACTAAGATTGCTCTGGTCAGTTAAAAATTAGTTATGAAAATGACACTAAACGTGCTAAACCGCCACAAATTAATTTGTAAATTTTGTGAAGAAAATTCAAACAAAATTAAAAAAGAAATTTTTAGGCATTTTAAGGACATGGGTTTCAAAAAAAAATTTATCTACACGACAATAAACTTATTTAAGAATAATAAATCAATTGAAAGAAAATGTGGATTAGGTTGGAAATGTAGTTTGCAAGACTCCAAAGTTCGGTTAAAACTAAAAGTGAAACAGCAGGTTGCAGTGTAAATTTTATCGCCAATTGGGTAAGAAATATAATTTTGACAAAAACACAATTAAGAAATATTTAGAATCGATGGGAGTCCAGAAAAAGAAGAAAAAAATAGCACCATTTACTGCTGAAACACAACAGAAGGGTATAAATGCAGGTTACGCGAGCTGTCCAGAAATTACTTTTCTTGCTCATCAGAGTACAAATGCGTGAAGGATGACGACTCATATTTTACCGTGGAAGGAAATGAATGGCAGCCAAAACATTATTTTGAGTCTTCCAGTCACAAAGAAACCAAAAAAGCTAAATTTATTTGTAAGACAAAGTTTCCAGGAAAAGTTTTGTTGTGGTTAGCCATAAGCGAACGTGGTGTCAGCGAAGCAGTTTTTTTTAAAGGTGGTGTAGCTATGAATGCCCAAGTTTACAACGAAAATGTGTTCCAGCACTTAGCAATTTTATCGAAAAATATTATCAAAAAGAAAAAATAATTTTTTGGCCGGATTTGGCGTCCTCACATAACGCGAAATCCACAATAGAGAATTTGAAGAATAAAAAAATAGAACTTGAGCCAAAGAAAATGAACCTCCCAAATGTTCCACAATTGCGATCTATTGAAACTTTTTGGGCTAATCTGAAAAGAAAAGTTTACGAAAACGGATACAGAGCTAAAAATGTTGATTCCTTAATTCTATAAATAAAAAAGGAGCTGAAAACCACAAATACAAAGGGTATTCAGAGGTCAATGAGTGAACTACCAAAGAAAATTAGGAAAACAAATCGCGACGGAGCCAATTTTTTTTGTAAGTGTTCTTTAACATGGAAGCATAAAAAATAAATAAAACTTAATTTAAAATAATTTTTTTGCACATGTTTTTGTTTATTCTATACTTGTTCGTATTTTATTCATCATACGTTAGTAATCTTACTGCCATAATTGCTTCTCTTGTGCCAACACTTCTCTAAATCCAAACTGGTCTTGTGTCAGGTTTTCTTCTACTATTCTTTCCAGTCTGTGCTGTATGATTTTTATAATGATCTTTGACGCATGCGTACATAAACTTAGTGTTCTGTGATCTTCGCATTTCCTTGCCGAGCTCTTCTTAGGTATTGTGATTATTTTGCTCTTTGCAAATATTGTTGGGACTTGCCCTGTGTTATATATATCTTGTGTTAATCTGAATATTCTGTCCAAGGTCGAGTTATTTAGGTTCTTTATTATTTCTATAGGTATGTTGTCAGCACCTGGTGTTTTATTTTGCTTAATCTCTTTTAGGGCATTGTCAAATTCTGCTCGGAGTATTGGTCTGCTATCCTCTTCGTTCTCATTTATCGATAGCACTGCTAGAGGGTTTTCTCCGTCGGCCTTGTACAGTTCCTCAATATATTCCTTCCACCGCCTTGCCCTTTCCTTTTCTTCCACTATTATCTCTCCCTGTTTATTTAGAATGCTTTGAGATCGGGACTTTCTTTCTTTGAACATGCTTTTTATACTTCCATATGCTCTATCCAGCCTTCCTTCTGTTATTTCGTCTTGGATCGCCTTGCAGTTTTCTTCTATATAGTTCTCTCTTGCCTTTTTAGCTGCTCTTTGGATTTTGTTTCTGAGTTCTCTGTATATTTGTTGCCCCTGCGTCGTATTTACGTTCTTGTACTTTCTTCTTTTATCTATCATGTGAACTATTTCCATTGTTATCCAGGGCTTCCTATTTCCCTTTTTCTGTGTTCCAACTACTTCCTTTGCACCAACCAGCAGTCCCTGTGCAATCTTTTCCCACCTCTCCTCGATGTTATCAGACTGTTTTGTTGTTCTGAGGATCTCTTCTTCAACCCTCGTCTGCAAATTCCGTAGTACAGACTCTTCCCTTAGTTTATCTAGGCTCCATCTGTTATTGTCTCTCTTTTGTAATATTTTGAGCTTGAGATTACATTTCATCATGACAAGGTTATGATCACTATCAATGTCCGCTCCGGGGTAGCTTCTACAATCTTTAGCTTGGTTTTTGAATCTTTGCTTGATTAGGAGGTAGTCTAGCTGGTATCTTCCTATATCGCCTGGCATCTTCCATGTATAGCGTCTTCGAGCATGGTGTTGGAACATAGTGTTGGCTATGATCAGCCTGTGTTTTTCGCAAAATTCTGCAAGGCGCTCCCCCCTCTCTCATTTCTTCTACCCAATCCATATCTTCCGACTATCTCACCCTGCATTCCTTGTCCAATTACCGCGTTGAAATCACCCATGATGATAATGTTTTTGTCACCTTTTACATATTCTATAGCTTTTTCTATTTGTTCGTAGATTTCTTCTACCTCGTCATCGTCGTGTGCTGTAGTAGGCATGTATATTTGAACTATTACCGTGTCTTTTGGTTTTGTTCTGATTTTGACCATCATTACTCTTTCACTCAGCTGCAGGTATCCTTCCACTCTTCTTCCACAAACTCTCCGTTCAGTACCACTCCAACTTTCGCTTCACCTTTTAGTGTAGCATTCGTGTGGATCACTCTATATTCATCGCTCCAGAAGTCGCCCGGCTGAGGCCACCTTACTTCGCTTATTCCCATCACATCTATCCGGGCTCTTCTCATTTCCATCTTTAAATTTTCTAATTTTCCAGACTGCAGTAGGGTTCGCACGTTCCAACAGGCGATTCTTTTGGTTTCCTTGCCTTTTCTCGCTCTCATCATATCTTCATTAGTTGTCCCCGCCCGGAGATCCGATTGGGGGACTATTTTACCTCCGGATACAAATTTAACTCTTGAAGACATCATGCTGCTATACTAGGGAACATTATATAAGTAAGATGCGGTGGTTTCCCGTTTCCTTCCGCATCGGTCTTCTTTTTAAAATTTTTATTTGTGTGTTCCCGTAATAGCATTTCCCCTACTACGTTTCATGCTGTGGTTATACCGCCAGTACTCGGTCCCTAGAGCCTTGTTTGTATAAATAGGGCGCACCACGTAAAGGTAAGGTTAGCTCTTGGGTGGTAGAGGCTGTGTATGTGCGCATATCCACCCCTTACGCCTCGTAGTGTTGGTAGGGGATCGTAAAATAAGAAAATGGCTATTACGGAATTTTATTAAAATCCGTTAAGTTAGTAAAGCGTTTGTCATAACAGCCGGAAGCGGCTGTAGTGGAGGGAATCAAAGCAGAGGCTGCGGAAGGTCGGTTTCGACTAACGCAATCACCGCTGATCTCGAATTTTTATAGCCGTTTTTCTTTAAAAATTTAGACCATCCTTGGTATTAAAGAATGAAAAAAATTTAAAATATAATTTCCAATTTAGGTTTTGAACTTACAATTAGTAACAATTACAATTTATTAAACAAAAAAGACAAATGTTAACAGATGCATAAAATGAACGCAAAGGAAAATTTACGCAATTAAAAACTTTATCAAGGAAAACAATTTCAAAATTTAAACTAGGAATTACACGGCAATATGTATTATTATAGTTGAATTTAATTTAATTTTGATTTTTAATGACTTATAGGCGAGATGAATAACCGTCTCCGATGGATTCCAGTTTGGAATCATCATTACATTTTTTGCTTGAGACGAACCATGTAATTTTGATGTGTCGTCTTAAGGCAATATTTTGTGCTTTTCTAACACTGTTGCGTTTGAATGTTATTTTTAAGGAGTTGAAAAAAAACAGTGAACGCAATTAAACGTAATCAGGTAATTCACAATCTTCCTTTCGAACATAGCAGTTAATCAAATCCCTATGCTGTCAAATAATAACAGTTACTATGTTTTTGGTAATATAACAAAAGTTTTTTCTATTTTTTACAAACGTTTGTAATTACATATAGGAAAGTTTCTGTTGATATTGATATTAAATAAACAAAACAGAACTAATAATTATTATGAAATTGACAAATTAGATCTAGTTGCTATTTATACATCTCACAAAGAAAGTATTTTATTTATTCGCCATTGTCGCTCTGACCTCTATTCCAACAAAAGAAATTTGTTTTGTAATAATAACAAAAGGTAGGGACGTTAGCCACTGCCAGGTCTGTGAATTGTGCTAAGTTTGAAAATTTTCAAAGGATTGTTTTTTGAGTGAAGTCAGATTACCCAGGCTGGTTGGATTTGCATTACACTGTCGTAATCGAGGTGATAAATATTGAGTTACGTGTAGAAGATACTTTTCAGAGCGAAAATCAAGAAATATACCAGCCTAACCTCAAAATGTAAAGATGCCGAACCAACAACAATTTACTCCGGCAATCTCAACACAATGCCAGCAATTAAATGTACCCCTGATATGTGACCGGAATTCGCAGGCACATTGCTTACAACCGCCTCTGCAATTTGTACAGCCGGGAAGCCAGCTACAATTACCCCAGCATCCTCAACCAACGCATTCTGCAGTGATAACCGGTATACCAGCCCATAACGCGCAAACAAACATTCCATCAATGAATAACCAGCACCGTACAAATATCATGCAGTCGGAACAACAGACACAGGTAACGATGGTGCAATACCCACAACAAATGCAAACGGGAATTTCTTACAATACTGTACCATTCTACGGTCAACAAAACCCGGAAAATCAACAAGTAAGTGCACCACTGATTGTCACACCTTACCAATATTTGCCTGCAGGAAACAATATATATCCACCACTACCTAACACTAATGAATGGATGGTAGCTGGTAGTCGTAGGAAACGTTTAAGAAGCCCTGAACAAAACACCAGGATTTATAAGCAGAAAAAAATGAGCGATTACTGGTTAGGTAAACCCACTCAAACAACTAACAGTTTCTCTCCGTTAGCAAATGAGGAAAATGAAGACAAGGAAGATGCAGTACAACAGATTGTAACCGAACCTAAACCACCACCAATCTTTGTGGATGGTGTACAAAATATACAACCACTTCTAGAATTACTAGATACAGCAGCAAAGGATAGTTATACTATCAAAACTCTGTATGAAGATCAAGTCAAAATACAAACGGTAACTGGAGAAAATTACACTAATATTATTGGAGAACTAAAAGAAAAAAACTAATTTTCACACCTATAAACCCAAACAGGAGCGAAGCTTTCGAACAGTGTTGAAAAATTTGCATTTCTCTGCAGATGTCGAAAAGTTAAATCCGAGTTGATGAAAATGGGTCACACGGTACTCAATATCAGTAACATAAAACATCGAAGTACTAAAAACCCATTATCTATGTTTTATGTTGATTTCAAGCAAAATGAAAGTAATAAGGAAATTTATAAAATTACTCGTCTTTCAAATACCATCGTATCGTTTGAACCACCACATGTTAAGAGGGAAATTCCACAGTGCGCAAAATGCCAAAGATTTGGTCACACCAAGAATTTCTGTCACAGGCCACCAAGATGTGTCAAATGCACAGGCGATCACTCGACAAAGGAATGCACAAGAAAAGAAAGAGGCAATGGAGTCGAATGTGTGAATTGTGGCGGTGCGCATCCTGCTAATTATAGAGGATGCACAATCCACAAACAATTGCAGCAGCGACTATATCCAACACTGAGAGAAAGAAACTTAAAACCAAACCAAAACAATATCCCAAATAATAATAATGATCCACAACACACAGAAATCCTTCCCAAATGGTACAGCCAGGACTATCAAGCAAAGTTGCTTCACTGGAGCACATACTGCAAGACCAAAATATCGATATTGTATGTATGAATGAACACTGGCAAAACCCGAAAACATGCATATGCTTAATGTAAATGGCTACCAATTAATATCCTACTTTGCCAGATCAAGGCACATACACGGCGGAGTAGCCCTGTTCTCAAAAAACAACTGGGCATGTACACCACTTCCACAGATAGCAGCAAAATCAATCGAAATCGAAGGCGAATTTGCAGCGTCTTACGTAAAGAAAGTTAACACGATTATCGTATCAACTTATCGATCACCAACAGGTGACCCCAACAAGTACTTGGAATTACTTGAAGATATTATCTCGAGTTAACAAAATGTATAATTTGCGAACAAAATTAATTATAGCGGGTGACTTCAACATAGACCTCAATTCCAACACAGTCGAAAAACTTAATCTCTTACAGCTCATGAAATCATTCAACCTCGAGAAAGTCATATCTGAACCGACACGCTACAATCAAACAACAGCAACCTGCCTCGACAATTTTTTCACAAATCTCGAACACATCACTGCTTATCTACCTGAAACCACCATATCCGACCACAGATCAATCTGCATGGAGTGGTACACTAATAAACAAAGAGAACAAGACAAGATAAAGAAAAGAAAGTTCTCCAAAAAACTGATAATCAAATTTAAAGAAAACATCAATAAAATAAATTGGGAAAATATATATAGTGAACAGGATCCCGAAAGAAAGTTCCACCTATTTAACAAGACGATTCAAGAAATGGCTGACGCAATCTTTCCAGAAAGATCCTACAAACAAAACAAAACAAAAATCAAACTCTCAAAAGAACTCGAAATATTAAAGAAGCAAATCACAGAACTAAACTTGTACAACAAACACAATCCCACAAACAGCAGGCAAAGCTACAATAACCTTAGAAAATTATTCAATCACAAACTAGAAATACTCAAGAAGCAGATGAACATGCAACAGATCATACAGTCAAACAATACTCCAAAAACTACCTGGACGATAATCAATAAGGAACTGGGCAAGAAAAAAGAACTCCACAAAGACATAACGCTTAAAGCCAACGATTTCTCCAAATACTTCAAAAATGCAACCAATAGTTTAAACGAGAAAATTCCAAAAGTAACCACAAGCCCATTGCAACATTTAAATTCAACTTTTCCAAGAACAGAAACATCCATATTCTTACACGATGTTACCGAGGCCGAAATAGAAAACGCAATATCGCAACTAAAAAATTCACCATCGTACGACATCTACAACTTAAACATAAAATTATAAAATTCATCTATCAAGACATACTACCGGTACTATGTCACATTCTGAACACGTGCATGATACAAGGAATCTTTCCGGACACTCTCAAGATATCAAGAATTATTCCAATATACAAAAGGGAAATAAAATGAAGCAGCCAATTACAGACCAATATCAATACTACCCATATTTTCAAAAATATTTGAAAAATTACTATGCGATCGTTTTCTGGACTTTTTACACAAAAGGAAACTCTAACAAAACAGCAATTTGGATATCAAAAGGAAAAAGCACGATAGACGCAATTAGATATCTCACAACTCAAGTGTACGAGAAACTAGAAAACAAACAAAATGTCAAATTGTTTTTGCGATTTAACGAAAGCTTTTGATATGATGGACCATAAGATATTCCTCAATAAAATCCAACACTACGGATTCAGGGGAATTGCTTATGATCTAATAAAATCATACCTCAGCAGCAGGACGCAAGCAGTATCATGGAACGAACAATTAAGCAATGAAGAACCTGTAACATGTGGTATTCCGCAAGGCAGCATTTTAGGACCGCTCTTCTTCGTCGTGTATATAAACGATCTTCCAGGAATTATGGAATGCCCGACAATTCTATACGCGGATGACACAGCCATCATAGAAGAAAGCGACACGCAATCCAACAAACACAAGGAGACCGCAGCAAAATGGTTTACATCAAACAGATTATTGATGAATGATAATAAAACTTACGAGATAACTTTCACAACCAACAGAACCGATAAAAATCAGCAAAACACAGCAAAATACCTAGGCATAACACTGGACAGCTACCTCACCTGGAACGACCATACAACAAATCTAATGAGCTCACTAGGCACAGCTCTATATGCAATACGTAGAATAAAGGCAACCATTGGAAAAGAAGCTGCAAAACTTGTATATTTCTCGATGTTTCATGCCAAAATGGTGTACGGTCTTCAGATTTGGGGGCACTCGGCACACCTGAACCGAATCTTTATAATGCAAAAAAGCCATACGAGAATTAGAAGGATCGCCTTGCAGAACACACTGCAAACCATTGTTTAAGTCTCTCAAAATCATGACCTTGCCCTCCGCATACGTATACGCCTCCATAGTGCATATTAAGACTGACAGTACAACACATACCACAGCTACTCATTCCTACGAAACAAGACGAAGGAACCAATTGCAGACAAAACGACTTCGACTCAAATGTAGCGAAGGCGACAACCTAGGCATTAAGTTGTATAACAAGCTGCCAGAAGAAATCAAGAGCCTTCCCTTAGTGCAGTTCAAACGGAAAACAAAAGAATTCCTGACGGAAAAGGCACTATACGAAGTCTCCGAATTTCTGTGTCAATAAGTTGAGATGAAAACCAGCACATGCTGATCTCCACTTTTTTAAGTTATTTTATTATTCCGAATTTATTGTAATGCTAACTATAACTTAATAAAGATTATTATTATTATTATTATTATCTTATGCCCAACAAGCAAAACAAACAGTACCTAATCAAGTCACTAACTACCAAAGTCAAGTCAATCAAACTAACCCGATACAACAAACAACCGACATCGAAGAGCTTAAAGCTATGATGAAAAAACTTACTGAACAAATGGGAACTATGTTAAATTTATTGACTACTTTGGTCAATAAAATGGCTTAATGGCCGAAACACTAAAACTGGCAATATGGAATGCCAACGGCTTGTGCCAGAGAGCACAAGAACTCACTTTGTTTTTAGAAATGCATAGAGTAGATATAATGGCAATCTCGGAAACCCACTTTACGACTAAGAGTTACTTAAAAATTCCTAATTATGTCATCTACAACACTAACCACCCTGATGGAGCTGCACATGGTGGAACAGCAATAATCATAAGAAAGACTATCGAACATCA